>JAVHLU010000635.1:0-51013 GCA_036785755.1 Colletotrichum ledebouriae | reverse complement strand
TACTTATAAATACTAATTTATAAACTAATCTAATAGTTCTTATTAATTTAGAAGAGTTAGATAGAGAGGAAGGATTATTAAAAAAACTAAATATCTAGAATATAGAAAGAAGGAATAACTATAAGAAGTAGAAGAGGGATTATAACTTATAGTAACTAGCTAACTTTATAAAATATCTTAACTACTCTAGGTTTATAAAACTATCTATATCGCCCTACTTAGCCCCTACTACCCTAAGAGATATTATAATTAGCCCTACTAATACCTTAGCGGGATTTAATATTATAAAACCTAAAGGGAACCCTATACTAACTAAAGATAAGTCTATACTAGTAGTCCTATAGTATATATAATAGAACTAAGAATCTATAAATTACTTAATAACTTAGTATAGTAGAGGGTTATCTATTATAACTTTAGCCTAAGTAGAATATTTATTAGACCTTTATAATATATAAGGGAAGCTAATAAGAGAAGAGGAGTTAGATAATTTAGAGGTTATAGCCCTTTTTATATTTATAATTAAGAGCTACCCTTATAATATCTATACCCTAATTTATAAGCTAGCTTAGTAACTTAGGAAAGAAATTAATAAAGCTTCTATAGAGCTTAAAAGAGAAGAGGCGAAGAATCTCTAGGATATTACTAGGGCTTTCTTTCTACTAAACTATAATAATTATTACTAGGCTGCGATTTTTATAGATTAATCGACTAGCTACTACTTTTATTATAACTCTATATAAGACTAGAATAGTAATTAGCGCTTTATTAAGGCTATATAGGACCTTAATATATAGTATTATAAGATAGGAGCTCCTTTATAACTCCGAAAGCTCTTATTAATTAATACCTATATAGTTAATTTAGTTTAATAGAGGGATAGATTTATATATAGTTTCTAATATATTAAATAAGCTAGAGCTCTAATTCGAGAAGGATTACTATCTCTACGTTTTAGTAGTATAACCTTAAGTAATAGCGTATTATTCTTTAACTTTAAAATCCCCTTAGTTACTTAATATATATCTATAATTACTATAGAGTTCTATAACTTAACTATTAATAGTAATATAGCTCTATAAGATACCCTATTAAGCTAAGAAGACTTTAAGAAAGCACCTTTCTTCCCTTTATACTCTCCTACTTCTTTACCTATAGATAATAATATAATAGACTTTAGAAATAATAATAATATTATACTATCTCCTATAGTAGATATTCCTTAACTTATTTATAAGTTATTAATATTATCTAGGTTTACTTTATTTAAAATACTAGATAATAAGCTTAAATATCTTAGATATTAGCTTTAGTTATAAGTCTTATAGATACTAAGTCGCGGTATAACTATTAAGCTACGCCTAAGAACTATACTTATAAATATATTATTATATCCTAAGAGGCTTAGTCCTTTAAATAAGTATAATTATAGCTATATAGACTACGTCTAGTAGAGGGTTAACTAGTAGGATTAAATTAAATAGAATACGCCTAAGAGAGCGTATTATTATAACTTCTTACGCCTAGTATAATAGGGCGAGTAGTTTTAGCTATACTAAGAATTAGAGTAAGATAAGGAGTATAATAAAAAGGAAGAGGTAATAAGGCTATTATTAAGATATAACTTATAATAGAAGATAGTTAAACCTAAGGGACCTTCTTAATAATAAGATCGCCTACCTAGAAGACGTTATTAATAAATTAGATCTATAAATAGAGTTTATTTACTATTTCTATAAAGTAGTTTTATTTATTTTTTAAAACTCTCTTTTATAATATTATAAAGAGTCTCGAGGGGATAATTAGGATAAGATAGGATAGACTTAGCTATATAACTTTTAAAAAAACTCCCTTAGTATATAGACTTATTATAAGGAGATTATAAAGTAGAGCGTAAAGGAGAGGAGTATAGTAGAGAGGGGAGGATTATTATTATTATTATTAGTACCTTAATAACCCTATACCTCGTTTTTTAGTAATTTCTTAGCGAATTAGCGCCTAATAGAGACGATCTCTTTTAATTAGATCTATGAATTATTCTATATATCTTTTAAGCCTACTCCTAATATTCTTACCTATTTATAGGTAGAGCTATATTGTTTGTTGTCTTTCTGGTTCCTATTAGTTCTAGCCCTTTCTAGTACTAGTAGTAAGGGTACCCCTAGAGTATACTTATAGCAAGGAGCGGAGCTTTATTAATAATATTAGTAGTATTAGTAGTAAAAGATAATATAATAATAAAGTTATTATATAATAATTAAGATAAAGTTATTAGTAGGGGAGTAGGAGGCTAATAGTAAGTTATTAGTAATAGTAATAATATTATAAATCTAAAGAAATAAGAAGGAGAGATTTTAATAGAGCGAGATTTTAAGAGATATTTATATATTTTTAACTTAATATTAAAACTAGCTTTTTCTATAGCTAAAAGGAGGATAATCTCTAGATTATTATAATATTTAACTTTATTTAACTTTACTATATATAAGGAGGTACTAAGTAACTACTAGATAATAACTAGTAGCCCCTTATATTATAATAAAAGCCTTCTTTATCCCTAGAGGGAGAATACCCTTATTAAACCTATAAAGGGGCTAAAAATATAATAATAAGTAGAAAATATAATAATTTAAAAGATAAATTTAAAGTAATAAAAATAAGCCTAAATAATAATATATTTTAATATAACCCTATAAAAAAAGGAGTAACCCTTATAAGGGGGCTTAGCTATAACTATTTAAATAACTACTAGGTAGTCCTAGACCTATTAGATAAAGCTATAAGAGTAATTAGAGTAAGGGGATTAGCCTTATTACTAGCTTACTACTCTTCTAAGCTATAAAATCCCTTAATACCTAGGTATAAGAGCTATAAGAGTATCTAAAGTAGAGGATAAGTACCCTACTACTAGTTAATTACTCCTCTAAGTTACCTAGCTATCTAAAGAAGAGTTATATAACTAGAATAAGGGATATTAAATTCTAGACTTATAAAAACTAAAAGTTATAAAATCTTATAAGGAGGTATTATATACTCTCTAAGTAACTACTAAGTAAACTAATCTAAGGGTAGACTAGTTTAGAGGGGGGGGATCGTATTATAAGCTAGGATAATATTATAGGGAAAAGGGCTTAGCAGGCAAAGTAGGGAAGTCTATAGGAGTTAGGAGATATAGGGAAGCACTAAGTAACTACTAGATAAGCCCTCTAAGCCCTTACTTAGTTAACTAGAGGGCTAGAGAAGAATATTTAACCTTAGCTACCCCTAAATATACTGACTCTATCACTCTGCACCGCCCTAGTTTATGACATCAACGATAGTCTTTTTCTCAAACTTGCTCTTGCGTACGAAAGCCGTGCCCGTCTCGTTTCTAATGGCGCCTCTGCTTATGCCTTCCTTCTTTTGCGCAAGTCTTTCTGCCACGCAATTCGCTCTTCCAATTTGCTTTTAAAGGCTGATGTTCCATACATGGTTCACACTTTCTGAGATGGACGGCTATCAGGGCTCGCAGAAATCTGGAAAGATTTCATAATTTCATGTTCTAGAACTTTGCTGGTTTATCCTGGTTGTGTGGTTTGTTCATACACCAAAAATACTGGGTTGAGGCTGGTGGCCATAGATAGAGCAGTATAGTTTGTGTGGATACTTTGGAACTGCCTGCCCGCTCATACGTACTGTTGTCTTCGCCCTCAGTTGAGGCCTCGAGAAGAATAAGAGAATTGACTTGCAAATGGGAACTCCCTATGCTGTCGTCCACGCTTTTTCCACCTATTAGTTGAGGAAGTTCAAGGCTGTCGTGTTTTCTTCCTGGTGAAAAACATTCTCCAGCTCAAGTTCTTGAATAGGTGTAATCTTCATAGGGGTTGTAATCATCCGACCACTGTGTTCTCCTAAGACAAATCTTTTCTCCATTTGATTTTGGAGTCAACGTTGCAAGTATCGCGGAGTGGGATTCCGACAGAGCATGATTGCATAGCGGCTCTTCAATAACCAATTCCTAAAATAGCTTCATGCTAGCAGAGGACGTTCTTTTCGGAATGTAACGATAAAGGTATCACAAAATAGTACGGTATAGAGTAATAGAGTTAGTATAGCTAGGTATAATTAAGGCTAAATATTCTTCTCTAGCCCTCTAACTTACTATATAAGGGCTAGGGGACTTATCTAAGGGCTACCTAGTACCTCCTTCTATCTCCTAACCCCTAAAGACTTCCCTAATATAGCTTATTAAGCCCTTTTCCTTATAATATTCCTAGCTAATAATATAATCTCCCCCTTCTAAGCTAGTCTATCCTTAGACTAAGCTACGTAGTAGTTATTTAGAGGGTATTTAGTACCTTTTATAAGCTTTCTTAGTTCTTAGTTTCTATAGGCTTAGAATTTAATATCCTTTATTTTAATTATATAACTCTTTTTTAAATAACTAAGTAGCTTAGAGGAGTAATTAGCTAGTAATAAGATACCTATCCTCTACCCTAGCTACTCTTATAGCTCTATATTTAGATATAAAAGGACTTTATAACTTAGAGGAGTAATAAGTTAGTAGTAAGGCTAATTCCCTTATTCTAACTACTCTTATAGCTTTATTTAATAAACCTAGAACTACTTAGTAGTTATTTAAATATTTATAGATTAGTTCCCTTATAAGAATTACTCCTTCCTCTATAGAGCTATATTAAAATATATTATTATTTAAGCGTATTTTTATTATTTAAAATTTACTCTCTAAATTATTTTATTTTTAATACTTTTATAGGCCCAATAAAGATATTCTCCCTCTAGAAATAAAGAAGGTTTTTATTATAATATAGGGAGTTATTAGTCGTTATCTTGTTATTATTTATTACTTATTTTTTCTTAGTTGGGTTAAATAAAGTTAGATAATATAATAATGTAGAGATTATCCTCTTTTTAGCTATATAAAAGGCTAGTTTTAATAATAAGTTAAAAATATATAAATATTATTTAAGATTTCGCTCTATTAAAATCTCTTCTTCTTATTTCCTTAGCTTTATAATACTACTACTACTATTACTAATAACCTACTATTAGCCTCTTACTCCCCTACTAATAACTTTATTTTAATTATTATATAATAAATCTATTATTATATCATCCTCTACTATGACTACTACTAATATTACTAATACTATTAAGCAAGCTACTTTCCCTACTATGATACTAGATACCTCTTATACCCCTATAATAAGTAAGCTCTAAGGGTGCTCCTATTATTACCATTTCTAGGTAATAGCGAAGTAAGAGCCCCCTAAGGAGAACTTTATTAATATTAAGCTTAATTTTCTACTTTAAGAGTAATAATAAGCTCTTAGTTCTCCTCTAGTATTTATTTAGTACTTTAATAGCTTAGGTTTTAAATTTATTACTAATTTATTTATTTCTTAGATACCTCTATTAAATATAAGTATTATATCAAAATAAGTAATAATAAGGTCTATATTATTATAAGCTTTACTTCTTTCTTTATATTTCGTAGCTATTAACTCCCCCTAGCTTATTTGTTATATAATGAATACTATTATTAAGATTAAGCGCCTTATAAATAAAGCTAATTCCTAGCCTAACCTTTAGGTATAATATATTAAGAATAAGGTAAGTTATCTAATACCTCCCTAATACTTTACTTATAGTTTCTAATTATTTATTAAGAGGAGATCCTCGCTACGTAGCTTATAATTAAAAAAGCTCTCTAAGTTAAGAAGAATAAGGCTAATATTATACTTAAGAAATATAAAGCTAAGGAGGAGGAGATCTCTATAGAGATAGAGAGCTATTAAGTAGTTATTTTAGAGGATATTATTACTTATTAATAATATATTACTAGGGATGCTAAGAAGTAGATTAAGTTATTATAATAAGGAGCTTTATTACTATTACCTAGAGATAGAATAACTAGCTAGTAAGTAGCTAGAAGTATAGGAGATATAAGCTAAATATACTAAGGAGTTAAGTAACTCTTATAATAAGGTTATAAGCTTTTATAATCCCTATTAGTACCTTATTAATATTCCTCTAGTTAATATTTCTAACTTAAAGTAATATTAAGAGGCTTTAATTACCCTATTTATTACCCTATTTATTTCTAAGGGAGATAATAATACTAAGAAGGAGGGTATTAGCGCCTAGTAGATTTAAAACTTTTAAGAATATCCCTAGTAAGCTACTAATAACTTCTAGGTAGTATTTAGTTACCTTTAGGTATTTTTCTAGTCTCTTTCCGCTTTATTAGGGGCCTTTAAGCTAGTAAATCAAGATACCTAGCTAGTATATCTTATTTCTACCTAATTACTAATTACTTCTTAAGTTATCTATTAAATTATATAGGGATTATAATACTTTTAGTTATAATTAGGCGTTATAATTATTTTATAAATCTATAGATATATTACATTATAGCTCTTATAAATTATTTAGTTTGCTATAGCTCTTCTATTAATAAGATACTAATAGTTATATCTAGGGCTCCTTTGGGTAATAATATAGTCTATTATATAGATATTATGATTATTATTAATTAGGATATCTTATAGTAGGATAGCTAGGCTACAAAGGGTTCTAATTATATAAGTATAATAATAGTATAAATTTAACATTTTTTATCGATCTATAGCTTATATACTCGCCCTCTATTATTACCTATTAGATTCTAAATAAGCCTAGATAAATATCTAAAAGTTTATAAGAGGGCTACCTCTACTTAATATTTCCTATTAAAAGTGTTAGTTTTATAAATACCGGTATAAGAAGAGAACGAGGGTAGGCGTAGTATAAAGTCTAAATAGTTAATAATATTAAGTTAGGTTATAAGGTAGCTAGCGAGGTAGGAATAATATAAGAAGACCGACGAGGTAGGTTATATAATAGGTTATATAACTACTCGCTAGGTCCTAGTTATTTTAACCTAGGCTATAGATCTAAAGCTAGGTCTAGCCTACTAAGCGAGTAGGAGTCTCCTATCTACTATATAAGTAGGCGAATATTCCTATACTAGTAGTTTTTCTTTTATACTAGTAATCGTCTAATAAGCCTATCTAATTATATAAATTAAATAATAAGTTAGAAGCTATTATTAGCTTCTAAATAAAGCGAAAAGTAGCTGGTTTTAGCTATAATCCTATCCTTTTATAAATACTTATTATTAAGCCCTTATTATACTAATTCTTCTATTATTTATATTACCTATCCTTCTATATAAATCATTAATTTATTCCTATCAATAAGGTAGTATAATACCCTATTAGGCGTTACCTTTATAAGTATATTAGCGTGGTTATCTTCGCTATTAACCTATTAGATCTTATATAGCTTATAGCGCTTATATAACTAATAGAGGGCTATAATATTAATTATAAGCCTCTTTTCCTTTATAGTACTAAGTTTAACTAGGTACTTATATAGCCAGTATAAGTTAGTATATATTACTATAGGGATAGAGTTAGTAATACTTAGCTTAGTAATAACTTATTAAAAGGTTAAGGTAATAGCAAAAGCAAGGTCCGCGCTAGTAACTATAGCGTAGATCTCTAAAGGTAATATGCTATAAGTAAGTCGTTTATACTTAGTAGAGCTATAAGAAATAATACTACTATTAATTATAAAGGTTATATTATTTATTATTTTGTTAATAAGTATAATAATATAACCTAATTATAATGTAAGGTCTTAATTATTAGTAAATAGTCTATCTATAAATATAAAAAGATTTAGTAATAGGTAGTAATAATATAATAAATATTAGGTCTTAGTTAAGGCTATCCTTTAGCTATTATAAGCGCTTATTAAAGGTAGTAATATCTTTATTAGTTAGATCCTAGCGTTAGGTAGTAGTTAATAAGTTAAAATAACCTTCTAGTTAGTAAACTAAAGCTATATAAGCTCCTCTAGCCTACTATTTAATATATTATTCTTTTACTAGTATCCTATTAAGAGTCTTACCTATAGGCTTAATCTTAGCACCTTAGCCCTTTTAGTATAGTATAATAGCGCTAATACTAGTAATAGAAATCGTTCTATTATTATAAGTAATAGGGGTCTAGGGCGTGAGTTTCTCCTTAGGTTTAGCTATATATTTAGCTTTCTAAAACTCTTCCTTTTTAATAATAGAAAAAGTATTATTAGAGAGACTAATTATGTTATCTGTCTATATACTAATAATAATAAAGTAAGGGCTTAAGTTATTAGTAATCAGTAAATAAGGGTTAAAAGCAGAGCTTATTATATATAACCTATTATAGTAGTAAGCGCTATAAGTGGCCTACTAATAGGTACTAGCTTTAGTAATACTATAGAGGGGTTTAATAACCTTTATAATAGTCCTAAAGGGGTAGAGATTATAGATCTAGTTAGGTAATTAGGTATAAATATTACGCGCTTGTACAATTATATATAGGCTTAGGTAATATCCCTAATCTAAATAGTATAATTAGGGCTAAGTAATAGGGTAATTACTAGAAGGAGGCGAATACTATAGCGCTAGATTATAAGTAACTAAGTTAAAATACCCTACTTATTAGTATTATTAATACTATAGATAACTAGGTAGGACTTCTTAATAGGGGTAGTAGTCTTATTTTTAATCTTATTAACTATATAAGATTCAAAGAAGTAGCTATATTACTTAGTTAGGTTATAGATCTTAAATTTAAATACTTTATAATTAAGGAGGGTATTAATCTCTTTCTTATAAGACTTCTAAAAGGGGGGATTATTATAAGGGGTTAGACCTAAGTTTATTTAATAAGAGGTTATTATAATACTATTTACTTAAGCTAAA
The DNA here is from genome assembly GCA_036785755.1 of Colletotrichum ledebouriae. Taxonomy (NCBI): domain Eukaryota; kingdom Fungi; phylum Ascomycota; class Sordariomycetes; order Glomerellales; family Glomerellaceae; genus Colletotrichum; species Colletotrichum ledebouriae. Next base: position 42,219 of record JAVHLU010000635.1, on the reverse strand, counting down.
GAGGAAAAGGGGAGGTTTTACTCTCTAGTAGAGATTTTATTAGTCTATAGGGAATAACTAGGTAAGCCTTAGGTAAGCCCTAGGTAGCTCCCTAAGGTAGTAAACCTAGGTAGAAGCCTAAGTAGGCTTAACTTAGGTATAGCTTATAATACTATCCCCCCTCCTAGCTAGCCCCCCCCTAGGTATAAGCTAGGTTATTATTATTATCTATAACTAGCTTATATAAGGCTTTATACCTATGTATTATAATAGTCTCTATACTAGCTTCTATAGGCTCCTAGGTAGGCTCTATATACCCCTTTTACTTAACTAAGACCTCGCGCCCCTACCCTCGCCTAACTACTTTTTATTATGCTATATATATCTCCTCTATATATTACTTAAATTCGCTATTATTAGCTATAATTAGTAGTAACTAAGGGTCTATCTTTATCTATATAAGTAAGGGGTCCTCTAGTACCCTCTAGAGGAGGTCTATATAGAACCTTAGATAGATATTACGAGGTATATCTAACTTAATTATATATAGGCTTAGGACTCCTATTATAATATATTTATAATATAACTATAATAGCTTCTTACTAGGCCTAGGGCTCTTATAACTAGCTATTAAAAGCTAAACCTTATTACCTACCTAATACTCCTCTATAAGTATCCTATACTAGTTTATATTCTCCTTATTATACTACTAAGTAGCTATAATACTTATTTAAATAAAATCTATTACCTCTTATAATCTTATTACTAAGAGGGTAGCTATTATATCCCTAGAGGGGGTCTTCTCTATTATATTACTTATAATAAGTATAGGGTTAGGATAATACTTATATTTTAAGAAGAATAGTAAGAGCTTAATTATATTACTAGCCTTATTAAAGAGCCCTAGCTAAGTAATAGGTAGGAGCTACCCCTAGTTATCCTATACCTAGGTTATAAATACTTATAGGATAGCTTATATCTCTTAGTTCTACTTCTTAGTATTACTATTAGTTTATAAGTAGTATATAGTGCTTAATATCCTCTTTATACTAATAAGGTAGTAGAATTTAGCCTAGAAGTAGCTTACTTAATTAGACCCTTAATTACTAATAATATTATATAAGAACTTATAAAACTAGAAGTAGGAGGTAAGGAAATAGTAGGTATAAGCTTCTACCTCTATAATACCTATCTACTTTAGTATTACTAACTTACTTACCTTATTTATTATAAGTTATAAGTATTAGCTAGCGTTATCCTTTATAAGTAATATAGTCTATTAAGAGGTCTAAGTATAAGTAAGTAAGTACTAATAGGGGCTTTAGGAAGCTCCTCTTAGCTTACCTCTAGATATATATCCCTCTATAGATATCGTAGTTCCTTATAAATCTCTATATTATTTATAATTATCCTAGCTAGTAGAACTACTAGCTTATTATTTCTAATATATTATTATAGCTTAGGTAGGTAGGTATACTTAAGTCGTAGCTCTATTAAATAATCTTTATATAAAGCTCCCTTAGTAAGTTATTATTATTCTCCCTACTAGGTACTTATAGCCTCCCTCTAAATATTAGCCTCTTCTAACTATTAATATTATACTTACTAATTTAGACCGTAGCTTTAATATCTAGTAGGAAGCTCTAAAGCTAGTAGGTAACTATATAGTATATAGCTTTATATATTATATCCTTCTTTATAGTTTCTAGCTATAGCGCTTATAATTTAGAGTTATTATTAAAGACTATAATATCTTAATATAGCCCTTCTAACTTCTCCTTACTAGGGGGCGAGCTATAAGGTCCCTATAGGGGTAAGTATAGTCTAGTATTAGCTATAAGACCCTCCCCTACTTCTACTCGTTATCCTACCCTTATAGTATATCCTATTCTCTCTAAGAGAGGGTATTAGGGGTTATTACTTCCTTATTAAGGCGGTATTTAATAATAAGGTTATATTAGGATAGCTCCTCTACTTACTAGCTCTAGCGCTCTATAAGGTGCTATTTCTTTATAAAGTATTTAAGCTCCTAGTAGTTAGTTAGTACCTTAAAAGTAGTTATATTATATAGCTCCGCCCTCTATATATATAAGTAAGAAAGAACTACTAGGAGCTCCTTATTATAAGTAAGGTAGTTATACTCTATAAGTAAAAGCTTTTATAAGTAGAATACTATAGGATACTAGGTATACTCTAGGTTAACTTATAAGAGTATTCCTCCTAGTATAAACCTTAAATAATTAGTTTTAATAATAGTCTTATTTTCTAGATTAAATTAGTAGAATATTAGCTAAGTATTAAAGAGCTGCGTAAGTTATAAAAAGGCTTATTCTTAATTATCTCCCTATTAGAATATTATATTCTTCTTAATAAGTAGTATAAGTAGTTTAATAATATCTCTATACTCTAGTATAAATATATTATAATAATTTATAAACCTTAAGAAGCTTTAAATACTTTTTAAGGAGATAGGGGGTAGCTACTTAGTAATTACTTAGAGTTTTTTAGAGTTATAAGAGAGACCCTCTCTAGTAATTACTATAAACCTTATATACTTAACCTTCTTTATTAAGAACTTATACTTTATAAGATTTAGGTTTAGCTTAATATCTACTAGCCTCTAGAGAACCTCTTAAACCTTTCTCTTATAATCTTTATTCATTCTATTAGAATAAATTAATATATTATGTATATAAGTAGTAATAAAGTTATTAAGAAAGTCTTATAAAGTATTATTAATATATCGCTAGAAGCTAGTAAGGGTATTAGTTACGCTAAATAAAAAAACTACTTATTTAAATAACTTATATTAGGTATAGAATATAGTTCTCTCTTAGTACTCCTCTATTACTCTTAACTTATAGAAAGCTATTATTATATCTAGCTTAATATATTACTAAGCTATACTTACTTAGTATAGCGTTTTAAAAATTAATAAGAGGGAGTAGTATCCTTTCCTAACTATAGCTATACTTATATATACCGTATTAGATAGCCTCACGATCTTTAACTTTATATTAATAATAACATGGTTTTTATTTATTTAATAGACTACGAAACTATCGACTTTTCCTCTTACGTACTACCCGCGCTACTATTAAATACTACTCCTATTACTACTTTATCTACTAGCTATACTATTATTAGTAACGCTCTTTCTATATTAAAGCAGTTAGTATAGGCTATACTTACTAACCCCTAAGGGGCCTAGGCTACCTCTACCTTAATAATATAGAGGACCTGCTTAAAGTAGGGCTACTCTATAGGATATATAATAACTTACCTAGCTTCTTTTACTAAGTCTACTTACTTAGCTATAATATAATAGCAAGTATCCCCTCTAGGGGTATTAATAAGAGCCCTCTTAAAGGCTATACTAATAATATACTCTCTATATATAATAAAGTAGTTAAAAAAGGAGTAGGTTTTATTAATTATATTAATACTAAACTCTCTAGTAAGCTCTTATATATTATTAGTATTAAAGAGTATACCTCGCGTAGGCTTATTGTTTTTATATATAAGGTCTAGTATTAATATAGTTAAGGAATTAGGATAAAGAAGAGGGAGAGGTATAAGGCCCTACTTATAGAGCTTTTTATACTTCTAGCTATAAGAACCTCTTAGGAAAGACCTCTTTAGTTAAGGAGTTACCTCTTATATAATAGCGTTTACCTTACTAGAATGTCGACGTTTTAGGTTAAGGAGTTATCTTATATAATAGCTTTACTACGAGAGCCTTAGTAGCCTATTTAGCTCTAATATAATTAGCCCTAGTATAGCGCGCGTCCGACTTTATAATATTTAGAGGGTTTGCTTATAATTAATAGGAGTATATAGGGTTCCTATATTATTTTCCTTAACTAGTAGAGGGTATAAGTTAAAATACCTATATAGTATTTTCTAAATTATACTTATAAACTAGGTAAATTTATTAAAGTCTTTTTATAAAGGGGCTATAGCGTAATTCCGAACTTAATAAATAGGGTAGTTATATTCTATAGGCGAGAGCTTCTATAGGTAGAATGCTATAGGACGCTAGGTACCCTCTAGCTTAACTTATAAGAGCACCCCTCTTAGTATAAATCCTAAATAATTAGTCTTAATAATAATCTTATCTTTTAGATTAAACGAGTAGAGCACTAGCTAGGTATTAAAAAGCTACTTAAGCTATAAAAAGGCTTATTCTTAGTTATCTCCCAATTAGAATGTTATATTCTTCTTAATGAGTGGTATAAGTAGTCTAATAATATCTCTATATTTTAGTATAAATATATTATAATAATCTATAAACCCTAGGAAGCTCTAAACCCCTTTTAAGGAGGTAGGGGGTAATTACTTAGTAATTACCTAGAGTTTCTTAGGGTTATAAGAAAGACCCTCTCTTATTATTATAATAAACCCTATATACTTAACCCTCTTAACTAAGAACTTATACTTTATAGGGTTAAGGTTTAGCTCTATATCTATTAGGCTCTAGAGGACCTCCTAGACCTTCCTCTTATAGTCTTCCCTTATTTTATTAGAGTAGATTAATAGTTTATTTATAGAAGTAATAACGAAGTTATTAAAAAGGTTTTATAGAATATTATTAATATATCGCTAGAAGCTAATAGGGGTATTAAGCTCGGAATTACGCCGCAGCCCCTTCACAAAAAGACTATAATAAATTCACCTAGTTCGTAGGCATAATTCGGGAAATATTATATAGGTATTTTAACCTATACCCTCTACTAGTTAAGGAAAATAATATAAGAACCCTATACGTTCCTACTACTTATAAGTAAACCCTCTAAATATTATAAGGTCGGACGCGCGCTACACCGGGGCTAATTATATTAGAGCTAAACGGGCTACTAAGGCTCTTATAGTAACGCCCTCGCTAAACCTTCTAGTAAGGTAAAAGCTATTATATAAGATAACTCCTTAACCTAAAAGGTCGACCTTCTAGTAAGGTATTATAAACGCTACTATATAAGAGATAACTCCTTAACTAAAGAGGTCTTTCCTAAGAGGTTCTTATAGCTAGAAGCATAAGAAGCTCTATAAGTAGAGCCTTATACCTCTCCCTCTTCCTTATCCTTATCCTTATAACCTATAATAAATCCTTAACTATATTAGTACTAGACCTTATATATAAATACGCTAAGCCTAAGTAAGGCACGCCCTTTAGTATAAATAATATAGAGGGGATTACTAGAGAGTTTAGCCTTAATATAATTAATAAAACCCGCTCCTTTATTAACTACTCTACTATATATAGAGAGCGTATTATTAGTATAGTCCTTAAGAGGGCTTATCTTAATACCCCTATAGGGGACTCTATAAGGCATAATAGTATTAGAGCTAAGTAGGTAAACTTAGTAATAGAAGTTTAGTAGGTTATTATATACCCTATAGAGTAGCCCTTCTTTAAGTAGGTCCTCTATATTACTAAGGTAGAAGCAGCCTAGGTAGCCTAGGCGAATATTAGTAAGTATAGCTTACGCCGACTGCTTTAATATAGAGAGAGCGTTACTAATAATAGCATAGTAAAGATAGTAATAACTTCTAGTAGACGAAGTAGTAATAGAGGTAGTATTAGTAGCGCGGGTAGTGCGTAAGAGGAAAAGTTAATAGTTTCGTAGTCTATTAAATAATTAAAAACTACGTTATTATTAATATAAAGTTAAAGATCGTGAGGCTATAGGCACGTATAAGTGTGGCTATAGTTAGGAGAGTTATAATCACGTGACTAAAGGCTATATATTATTAGGAGGCGCGGAGTTAGAAGGTCTATTGCACTTAAGCAGGTAAAATCACTATGCAGTGGCTAGAGGCCCTAATAGGGGTATTAATTAAGCTAAATAGGTAAATTACTTACTTAAATAACCTATATTAAGTATAGAATATAGTTCTCTCCTAGTACTCCTCTACTACCCTTAACTTATAAAAAGCGATTATTATATCTAGCTTAATATATTACTTAGTTATACTTATTTAATATAATATCTTAGAGATTAATAAGAAGGGGTAGTAGTCTTCCTTAATAATTATATTAAGAGCTTTATAATTAATGTAAAAGTAAATTCCTCCCCCTAGCTTCCTTATAAAGAGTATTAATATTCTAATAAGTAAGCTACTAGCCTTAATAAACCCCTTATCTAGGAGGTCTTATAGGGGTTTTTTTTATACTAGTAGCTCTTCTCTTAATATATTATAGAGGGGGCCCTAAGGGAGTAGTAGCTCCCTTCTATCTAGTCCTAGTATAAAGTTAATTTAGTAATCTACTCCTAGTTACTTAAGGGGTAATAAGTAAGCTTTATTAGGGTTAAATAGGTTAGAAACCTCCCTTAAGACCTAGCTTAGTAAATAGTATTATTAACCCTCCTTTAGTTTTAAGTTTAAGGCTTTTTTAATATTAGCTAAGCTAATAGCTTATATTAATACCTCTATAATACCCTCTTAATACTTACGTTATTATCTTACTAGGTATTAATAGATTATAGAGAACGAGGGTATATTAAGGAATTTTATAGCCCTTATTTCTTTTATAAGGGGCGTTTCTTCTTAATCCTTTAGGTATAGCCTAACTTATCCCCTCCTATAGTATACTTAGTAAGCTATAGCGTTATAAATAACTTAGTTCTCTTCTATCTAAAGGCGCTCTAAGAGGATACTAGGTCTAGGCTATTAACTATATATATAAAGATATACTAGGTATAACTACTTATTTCTAAGTTAAATACTACTACTTCTAGCGCGTTACTTAGTAATAGTTTATTAAGTATATACCCTCTTATAAGTTTATATCCCTTTTTAATATATAAAAGGTAAAGGTATTAAGCTAGGGAAAAGTTAATTATTATATAAGTATTACTCCTAGTATTTACTAGGGTATAAGCTAGATATTCTCTATTAACTCTAACTTAAATAATAATAAGCTTATTATTAACTACTTATTTCTATTTATATTCTTCTTAACTTAATATCTCTTTTTTAATAAGCTCTGGGGCTTAATTTTCTTCTAGAGTTAGTCTTTTCCTAACTCCTTATTTTCTTTTAAAAAGTTAGCTACTACTTAGTAGTTATTTATAACCTTATAATATACTAGTTCCTTTTTTAAGGTTTTTATTTTTATAACCCTAGATAGCTAATCCTCCTTATTAAGGTAGGGCTAAGTAATATAACCTCTAGCTCTATAAGTATAATAGATATAGGGGTCCCTTATACCTTTCTATAGCTATTAGTATTATACTAGGGAGGTACTTAAGGAGAACCTAGAGGTTTAATAGTTATAATATCTTACCTCCTTAACATATAAGATATATATAGCTCTAGTTATATAGGTATTCCCCTTAGTATTTTTAATAATAAGCTTCTAGTAAGTTACTAAGTAATTACTAGAGACCTTCTAGCGCTCTACTTTCTATATAATACTCTAAACCTTTAAGAGCTAGTTATTATAATTAGCTAGTAAGTAAATAATAATTAGCTAATCCCTTAGCTTAGGAGTAAGGAAGGCCTCTAGAAGCGAGATCTAAACTTAACTAGGCTAGTTTATACTACTTATATTAGCTAGTATTTACTTAAATCTTAATAAGAAGGTTACTAGGGATTTCTTCTCTTTTTACTAGAAGGTTTATAGTTAAGCTATAGCTTATAACTAGATATTTAGGTCCTTATATATTTAGTTTAGGTAGGGTATAAAGTCTATAGGGTTATATTTTCCCCTACCCCCCCTAGCTTTATAGAAGGTAGAGATTACTTACTAAGGTATAATATTTAAATAGGAATTAATAAGGTATTATATCTCTATATCTATAGTATAGAACGCCCTATCTATAGTAATCTTATACCTTATTTATTATACCTAAGTAATATATTCCTTCTACTTACTTAAAAAATTTAAACGTAGGGGCAGTAGCTTCTAGTATATTATTCTAGGTATTACTAATACTTTATTAATAGTATTTATAGGGGTTTATATAGCTATATATTAACTATTCCCCTATTTAACCGCTTATAACTATTACTAGAGGGACTCTATTATTATTATTAAATTAGCTTATAATAGCTTATCTTAAATTTTAGCTATATTACTATTAACTATCTTATTAACTAATAGAGAGTAGCGCTTAACTTATAATTATTATTATAATAATAAGCTTAAATATATAAGGGGTTAGACCTAAGTTTATTTAATAAGAGGTTATTATAATATTATTTATTTAAGCTAAAGAGGAAAAGGGGAAGTTTTCCTCTCCAGTAGAGATTTTACTAGTCTATAGGGAATAACTAAGTAGGCCCTAGGTAGGCCCTAGGTAGCTCCCTAAGGTAGTTAAGTTTGAAATTACGCTATAGCCCCTTTATAAAAAGATTATAATAATTTTACCCAGTTTATAAGTATAATTTAGGAAATACTATATAGGTATTTTAACCTATATCCTCTACTAGTTAAGGAAAATAATATAGGAACCTTATATATTCCTACTACTCATAAGTAAACCCTTATATAAAGTTAGATATACGCTATACTAGGGCTAATTATATCAAAGCTAAACGGGCTACTAAGGCTCTTATAGTAACGCCTTTACTAAACCTTCTAGTAAGGTGCTATAAAAGCTACTATATAAGATAACTCCTTAACCTAAAAGGTCGACCTTCTAGTAAGGTACTAAAAGTAAAAGCTACTATATAAGATAACTCCTTAACTTAAAAAGTTAACCTTCTAGTAAAGTAAATACTACTATATAAGAAGTAACTCCTTAACTAAAGAGGTCTTTCCTAAGAGGTTCTTATAGCTAGAAGTATAAGAAGCTCTACTATAAGTAGGGCTTTATACCTCTCCCTCTTCCTTATCCTTATCTAACTTATAATAAATCCTTAATTATATTAATATTAAACCCTATATATAGATATACTAAGCCTAGGTAAGGTACTCCTTTTAGTATAAATAACGTAGAGGGGGTTACTAGAGAGTTTAGCCTTAATACGATTAATAAAACCCGCTCCTTTATTAACTACTCTGCTATATATAGAGAGCGTATTATTAGTATAGGTTACTAACGACGGTATAGCTACTAGCAGACGAAGTAGTAATAGAGGCGGTATTAGTAGCGCAGGTAGTATATAAGAGGAAAAGTCAATAGTTTTATAGTTTAAATAATTAAAAACTACGTTATTATTAATATAAAGTTAAAGATTGTGAGGCTATCTAGTAAGGTATATATAAGTATAGCTATAGTTAGGAAAGGTAGTTAGGAATTACGATCACGTAACCGAAGGCTATATATTATTAGGAGGCGCGGAGTTAGAAGGTCTATTGTACTTAAGTAGGTAAAATTACTATATAGTAGCTAGAGGCCTCCCTAAGGTAGTAAACCTAGGTAGAAGCCTAGGTAGGCTTAACCCGGGCGTAGCCTATAATAATTATTAGTAATAAGCTTATTAAACTTATGTAAGGCTAGGGAAAGTTCCTAATTAGCTTTCTCCTTTAATAAGATAAATATTATTAGATAATTAACTTCTAGTTTAAATATATTAAATAGGTTAGTAATAAGGTTCTTCTAGGGTTATCCTCTATACTAGGGTAGAGGGGGGGTCGGGGTTAGCTTAGTAGCCTCAGGGGTAATAGGGGCTTATAGGTTATTATTATTACAGCTTCTAGGGGCCTTAGGATTAGTATAGAAAGGTCTTATAGTAATAGAGGGGAAACTTTAAGGGCTATAGGGTAGCTAAATAATACCTATTTTACTTACAATAATAATTAGATAGTAAGGGCCTTGCTATTTATCTTTTTCTTAATATACTCTAACTTATAATTATAATAAGAGGTAGATAATATTATTAGTACTAGGGCTATCATAAGTAGCGAGGGTATTTATAACTTTATATTTAGAGTATTCCTTTTATAAATCCTCTATTATAGTATTAATTACCTTAGCTCTAGTAGTAATATTAGGGGGGGGATAGGGTTATTACTACTCTATAAGTATATACTAAAAATTAGTAGGGTAAGTATAAGGTTATTAGGGCTAGTAGTATAATTAATAGACTTAATTACTATTTAGAGGGTAAGAGGGGGCTTAATATAGGGAACTTCTTAGTAAATAATAATATAAGTGTAGTATAGAGGGTTATAATACCTCTTTATTTTACTAATTTAATAATAAGCTTTAATAGGGATAACCTTAATTATAATCGGTATTAGTTTAGTATTATTTTTAAAGGCTTCTATAATAAAGTTTAATCTAATATTTATAATAATATAATTAGGTAGTCTCTAATAGATACAAATCTAATAGAGGTAGAGGGTTTCCTAGGTAGTCTTTATAAAGAGATTAGGGAGAAAGTAAGTAGTATTAAAGCTAGTAGCTATATTAATAATATATAGGGTTATTTCCCTTTTAAGGTAGATAATATTATAGATAATCTTATAATTAAATAAATAGTTATCCTAGAGGGAGAATTTAAACCTCTAAGGGCTCTTATATTGAATTAGGAATATTAGTAAACCTTAGTTAGTTGCTTAATTACTACTATTTAAATAGAGTAATTAGCGCGCTAGAGGAGGGTAGCTAGTTTAGTAATAGAGGGGTAACTAAATCGTTAATATAGGTGCTATAGCTTAATATCTATTAAATAGCTAGTTTAGGTAAGAATCTCCTCTTTATTAAAAAAAGAGCTAGGTATAGCCCTATTTATATATGACTAAAGCTATAATATTACCTTAAAATAAGTAATTATAGAGGTTATTAAAGTAAATACCTATTTAATTTATATCGCTTAAGTAGAGGAGAAAAGGGGTATTCGAGAGTACTATATAGAAAATTATACTATTAAATATAGTTTTAATTATAATAATCCTAAATAAATCCTTATAGAGGCTATCTCTAAAGCATACCCTCGCTTAGCTAGTATTTACCCTATTAATTACTATTAATAAGTAAATCCGTTATAAGGTAATAACTTACTATTAGCTAGTAGTAGAGACTCTAGTAATACCTAAATCTAGTATAATACCTTAGAAAACTTCCTTAGAGTATTTATTATTAAGTATAAATAATTAGGTTAGAGTAGAGGCTCTAAGTAGAATAAGCTAGGTAGGAGGTAGAGTAAGCTTAAGGTTAGTAGCTAGGTTAATACCTATATTTATTTAGAAAGTAGCTTGATTTAGTAGTAGATTAACTAATTTATAACTATTAATTATGAATATAATATTAGTAATAAATATAATAAACCTATAAGGGGAGGAGGGCTAAGATTAATCCTATTAGTAATCTTAAAGGTATTATTTAACCTTACTATTAATATTAATATCATTTACCAAGGGTTCCTAATCCTCGTTCTTACTTTTAAAGTCAATAAGGAAGGTATTAAACTTATTTTTAATAATATTTTAAGAGTACTTAGACTTAAACCTATTAAACTCTTAGGTATATTTATTATTACTATACTTCTAGGATTAGTACTTAGGCTTATTATAAATCTAATATCTTCTTAAGTTATAGTAATTAGTATATGATTAATAGTATATAGGGGGTCCTTATTAATATAGCTAGTTTTATTAAAGTCTATTATTATCATTATTATTATAACTTTAATAGAAGTTATAATAAGTATTACCTTAGAATTATTAGTTAGTATATATTATATTATATTCCTCTAGGTTCTCTAAAGCTATAAATCATATATAAAGGTTTTACTTTATTTAAGAAGTAGTACTAACTATAGAATCAAGGGAATTATAGAGGTCCTATAAGTTAGTAAGATACTTATAGAGGGTAAGTTTATACTCTTAAACTCCTAAGTAGGTATTTTAAATCTGATAATAAAGGGGGCTTATAGTAGTATTAAGTTCCTTATTAAAAGTAGGTCTAATAATAAAGAGGGTTTAAATAGGATCTTAAGGATTTTAGTAATAGATTTATTAGGGTTTTTATATATAAGGTTAGGTAATATAGTTTTATCTTATAATTCCTTATTAGTAATATAGAACTCCTTAGTTTTAGAATATTCCTTTATCTATATAACTACCTTAATATATAATAATAAAGGGTATTAAGTAGTAATATATTAGAAATAGTACTCTTAAGCGTCTCCTTCTAATATAAGGGAAAGCGCTTTAATATACTACTATAGGGATATACTAGCTTTAGTATAATAATCCTTAAAAACAAAGAGTTTTAAATCTAATATATCTATTTTATTATTACTATATTTAAGGTTATTATTACTATAAAACTTAGTAAGACTCTTAAGTTAGTATAATAAAGGGATCTTATCTACTAGGAATTAGGCTTACTAGTTCTAACCTATAGGCCTTATAAAGTTAAGACCTTAGGTATTGTTCCTAGTATTTTAAAATAAAAAAGGTTAAATAGTCTCTATTAAAAGGGGATAAGTAGGCTAATATATAGGGAATATAGGAGTAATAGAGGGCTTTTAGCGTTATTATATAGAAGTAATAATAATAAGAAAAAGAGGGGTTTTAACTTCCTATATAATCTCTATAAAGAAGGCGGGGTCTTTATTATAGCTTTTAATAATTCTTAGATATTATAATTTAACTTAATTAAAGTTAGTACTAGTCTATAAGTAGAAGTTAGATTATTAAATAATATTAGTAATATTTTCCTTAATATAATTACTATTATAAATAATAAATATGCTATTATTAATAAGGACTTTCTAAAGGGCTTTAATAATATAGTTATTTATATAGTTAAAGATTTTAATAATATCCTTAAAGTCTTCCTTAAAGTTAGCCTATAGTTAGCAGCTTTAGATATAGTTCTTAAGGTACTTATTAGTATAGTAAGTAATATCGCTAGTAATCTTAGCTTAGTTAGTCTCTTTAGTATTAAACGACTTAAGTTAACTATATATCTTATAATTAATAATAGCTTTAAACCTATTAGGGATTAGGATTACTAATTAATATCAAGGTAAGGAAGAAGGAGATGGAGTAGGGGAGGTATTAGTATAATTAGCTATTAGGAAGGAGTAATAGATATATTTAGAAGTTATATAAGATTTTTAGGCTTAGTTTTATATCTTAATGAGGGATACTATCCCTAGGCTATAGCTTTAAGTAGTTAGTCCTTATACTAAGTAACTTATAATTATTATTACTTAATCTTCTTCTTATTAATAACCTAATCCCTTCCCTTATATAGATATTAAATACTTACTTACTTCCCTAAGAAGGGGACTTTTTAAAAAGGATTATATATTTCCCTAAAGAGGGGACCTAAGGAGGGATTACTTAGCTTACTTCTCTAAGGAGGGGACCTTCTTAATAAAGGAATTACTTAGAGAAAAGGGTTAGAAATTAAAAAAGGAGAGAGAAGTTTAAAGGATTATTTAATAAACTTCCTTAAAAAAGGGACCTTCTTAATAAAAGGATTACTTAGAGGAAAGAGGGTTTAAAATTAGAAAAAGGGTTTAAAATACTTACTTAGAGGATAGATTTGAATACTTACTTATTTACTAGATCTTATTAACCCTAAAGAGGGAATACCCTATATAGGGAATTATTAATTATTTATTAGCTAGGATAGATATTCTTAAGTAGATCTAAATTACTAAATGTAATAAGTTTAGAAGCAGATAAAAAGGGGAAAATTAAAGAAAGATTAAGGCCTTAATAATAAGGTTTTAATAATAGAATTACTAATTATAATTAACTAATCTAAGTAGTCGTTTGTAAAGACATAATATATACCTTTTTACTTTAGAAAGATAAGCGCTATTAGTTTAAGCTAATTAACATAGATCTACTAGACCTTTATTATTAATAGAGTAGCTATTATTAAAAGCTTTTTAATACTTATTATAACTTATATATAATAAATGTAATATAAGTAGGATAAGGTTAAGGATTATAAAGTTATACTATTATCGTTAGTAAGATTATAAAAAGTAGGAGGGTAGGAGAGGGGTTATTTAGATAGAAGAGGGGGTAGGAGAGGGGGGGGTAGTAGCCTAAAGCTAGAAGATTAACTTTTAGTAATTATAAAAAAACCTAATTTAGTAATTACTATAAAAAGTAAAAGTTATAATCCTTCTAAAACTATCATATATAAGTAGTTAGGGCTTACTATATTTAGAAGTTATAGAATTTAAATCTATAGATAACCTTATAATAATATAAATACTACGTTATTATAGTAGTTAAAGCGAGTACTTAAAATTAAAGTAATTTACTTTAGTAGGTAATAAGGGCTTATTACTACTTTTCTTATATAGTAAGTAGTTAGAGCTTACTACTATTATCTTAAGTTATTACTATTTAATAATATAAATAGAGAGTTAAAAGTAATAGATTTAAGCGTTAAAGAGGGGGTTAAAGGGGGGATAAGTAGCAAGGTTAGTATTAATATTAGAAGGTACTAAATAGTATTAAATATATTAAATTTTACTAAAAAGACTTTATAGGAGTGAAAGTTAGTAAAATAAGTAGTTAATATAGGTAGAAGGAGGAGAAGTTAGTAGAGGGCTTTGAATAATTATAATATCAATAGAAGGTAGCGTAGTTAGTAGGTATAGGATATAGTATTTATAGTAACTATAAGGGTAGTAGAAGGTGCTAAAAGAGGGTAAAAATAAGGGGAAAGTAATAACCTTATTAGTATATAATAAGATTATAAACTATTAATTGTTAGTATTAAAGTTATAATAGAATAGACTACGGTTATTATTAATAATAATGGATTTAAAACTTTGCTTATAATATTAGTTATAACTTTAGAGGTAATAAGTTAGAAATAGAGGCTAAACTATTAGTAACTAAAGCTTAAAGTTTCTATTAGTATAATAGTTATATATAAGAGGAGGCTTAAGATTATTAAGTAATAAATATTATCTCTTTAATATATTAATCCTTACTAATCTATAGTTATTATATAATAATAAAGTTAACTACTCATTAGTATTAGTTTTATAAATACTAATATAACAAGAGAATAAGGGTAGGTATAGTATAAAGTCTAAATACTTAATAATATTAAGTTAGGTTAGAAGGTAGCTAGCGAGGTAGGAATAATGTAGGAAGACTAACGAGGTAGGTTATATAATAGGTTATATAACTACTCGCTAGGTTCTAGTTATTCTAACCCGGGCTATGGATCCGAAGCCGGATCTAGCCTCCTAGGCGAGTAGGAGTCTCCTACCTACTGCGTAGGTAGGCGAATATTCCTATAAAAAGTAATATAAGGTCTCTTATAATAAAAGTAATAAGGGTCCTCCTCTAATTATAAAACTTATTATAAGTTTTATTATACTTATAAAGTAAGTTAGTAATAGCTAGACTCTAGGTAAGTAGACTATAGACTCTCTTATATATTATTAGGACTAAGGCTTTTAACTAGGGTTTAATATTATTAGGTCTATAAGGAGAATATCCTATTAGTAGCTTAGTAGGTTATATCTTAGTAGCCTTATAATAAGAGTTATTATAAATAAACTAGGCTAGGTTAAGCTATATTACCTAGTTATCCTAGTTAATATTATAGAAAGTCCTTAGAAAGTACTTAATACTCTAATTTTAATATTCTATTTAGCTATTAGTTTAGGGGTAAAAAGTAATACTAATCTTCCTCTTAATAACTAGTAAGTAATATAGTTTAAATTTGAAGTTACTAGTAAATAGTAATCACTAATTAGATATAATAGCTTCTAGGAGCCTAAATATAAGGAAGATATATTTAATTAGTAATATAGCTAACCTATTAGCTATACGTAACTCCTTAATAAGGATATATAGGGAGTATTTTATAAATTAATTAATAATAATAAGAATATTATTATAAGGCTTATTCCTTATTATAAGTAATAGTAATAGCTTAGTAATAAAGTTAATTAATATTTATTAGAAGGGCTAGGTAGGTACTAGTAGGGGTATAAGTTTACTATATAGGAGGTAGTATCTTAGTTTTATATATTAATATATTATATATACCTTAATATTACCTTAATATATTATATATACCTTAATATATCCCTTTATATCGCTCTTCTATATATTCTAGAAAAACGATTTTCTAATCCTCTTTAGTATCTTAGTAACCCCTTAGTAACCTCTAGATAGTTTATTATAGAATATTCTAAGCATTTTATTTTAAAGTAAGTAATTATTAGGGATATATAAGATCTCTTAGTATCTTAGGGTATTAGTATTATCTAGTAACTACGTTACCCCTCGTTATTCTTATGCCTTATTAATATAAAAAAAGTCTTTTTATTAAGCTTCCTTAACTTATTCTTAGAGTAAGGGTATAAGTTATTCTAGCGAGGTATTTAATAATCAAATACCCTATTACTACCTAGTACCTACCCTCTAAATAGTAGTCTTATTAAAACGTTATAAAAAGCCTTATAGGAGCAAATCCCTAGCCTTATTAATCTCTATATCCCCTAGGGTATAATTAAGTCTCTATCAGAGGCTATTAGCTAGGTTATAAGTACCTAGCTTATATTTAATTTTAAAGTTAAATATTAATAAATCTTATAATAGCTAAGCCTAGTAGCTACTAAGTATCTTCCTATTAGCGAGGTACTAAAAACCTAGGTAGTTAGTAATAAACTAAATATAATACTAGTGCGAGGGGTTAGACCTGAGTTTATTTAATAAGAGGTCGCTATAATACTATTTATTTAAGCTAAAGAGGGAAAGGGGAAGTTTTCCTCTCTAGTAGAGATTTCACTAGTCTATAGGGAATAACTAGGTAAGCCCTAAGTAAGCCCTAGGTAGCTCCTTAAAGTAGTAAACCTAGGTAGAAGCTTAGGTAAGCTTAACCTAGGTATAGCTTATAATACTATTCCCCCTCTTAGCTAGTCTACCCCTAGGTATAAGCTAGGTCGCTATTATTATTTATAACTAGCTTATATAGGGCTTTCTACCTATTTACTATAATAATCTCTATAATAGCTTCTATAAGCTCCTAGGTAAGCTCTATATACCCTTCCTACTTAACTAGGACCTCGTGCCTCTACCCTTAGCTAATTACTTTCTATTATATTATATATATCTTTTCTATATATTATTCGAATTTACTATTATTAGCTATAATTTGTAGTAGCTAGGGGTCTATCCTTATTTATATAAGTAAGGGGTCCTTTAGTACCCTCTAGAGGAGGTTTATATAGAACCTTAGGTAGATATTACTAGGCACGTCTAACTTAATTATATATAAGCTTAGGATTCCTATTATAATATATTTATAATATAACTATAATAGCTTCTTACTAGGCCTAGGGCTCCTATAGTTAGTTATTAAAAGCTAAACCTTATTACTTACTTAATACTCCTCTAAGTATTTTATATTAGTTCGTATTCTCCTCGCTATATTATTAGGTAGCTAGAATACTTACTTAGATAAAGTCTACTACCTCTTATAGTCTTATTACTAAGAGGGTAGCTACTATATCCCTAGAGGGGGTCTCCTCTATAATATTATTTATAATAAGTATAGGATTAGCATAGTACTTATATTTTAAGAAGAATAGTAAGAGCCTAGTTAAACTACTAACCCTATTATAGAGCGCTAGCTAAGTAGTAAGTAAGAGCTACCCCTAGTTATCCTATACCTAGGTTATAAATACTTATAGGATAGCTTATATCTCCTAGTTCTACCTCTTAATATTACTATTAGTTTATAAGTAGTATATAGTACTTAATAGCCTCCTTCTATTAATAAAGTAGTAGAATTTAGCTTAGAAGTAGCTTACTTAATTAGACCCTTAATTACTAATAATATTATATAGGAACTTATAGAACTAGAAGTAGGAGGTAAGGAACTAGTAGGTATAAGCTTCTACCTCTATAGTGCCTATCTCCTCTAATATTATTAACTTACTTAGCTTATTTATTATAAATTATAGGTATTAGCTAGTATTATTCTTTATAAGTAGTAAGTTTATAATAAAGTCTATTAAGAGGTCTAAGTATAAGTAGGTAGGTATTAGTAGGGGCTTTAGGAAGCCCCTCTTAGCTTACCTCTAGATATATATCCCTCTATAGATATAATAATTCCTTATAAATCTCTATACTATCTATAATTATCCTAGCTAGTAGAACTACTAGCTTATTATTTCTAGCGTGCTATTATAGCCTAAGTAAGTAGTTATATTTAAGTTATAGCTCTATTAAATAATCTTTATATAAAGCTCTCCTAAAAGGTTATTATTATTCTCCCTACTAAGTACTTATAGCCTCCCTCTAAACGTTAGCCTCCTCTAACTATTCATATTATACTTATAAATTTAAACCTTAGCCTTAATATCTAGTAAGAAGCTCTAAAGCTAGTAGGTAACTATATAATATATAGCTTTATATATTATATCCTTTTTTATAGTTTCTAGCTATAACGCTTATAGTTTAGGGTTACTATTAAAGACTATAGTATCTAGGATATTAATATACCCCTTCTAACTTCTCCTTATTAGGGGGCTAGCTATAGGGTCCTTATAGGGGTAAGCGTAGTTTAAAATTAGCTATAAGACCCTCCCCTGCTTCTACTTATTATCCTATTCTTATAGTATATTCTATTCTCTCTATAAGAGGGTATTAGGGGCTACTACTTCCTTACTAAGGTAGTATTTAATAGTAAAGTTATACTAGGATAGCTTCTCTATTTACTAGCTCTAGCGCTCTAAAAGGCGCTATTTCTTTATAAAGTATTTAAGCCTCTAGTAGTTAATTTATACCTTAAAAGTAGTTATATTATATAGCTCCGCTCTCTATATATATAAGTAAGAAAGACCTATTAGGAGCTTCTTATTATAAATAGGGTAGTTATACTCTATAAATAAGAGCTTCTTTACGTAGAACGCTATAGGATACTAAATACCCTCTAAGTTAACTTATAAGAGCACCCCTCTTAATATAAATCTTAATAAGTTAGTTTTAATAATAGTTTTATCTTCTAGGTTAAACTAGTAAAGTACTAGCTAGGTATTAAAGTACTAATTAAGCAATAAGAAGGCTTATTCTTAGTTATCTCCCTATTAGAATATTATATTCTTCCTAATAAGTAGTATAAGTAGTTTAATAATATCCCTATATTCTAATATAAATATATTATAATAGTTTATAAACTCTAAGAAGCTCTAGACCCCCTTTAGGGAGGTAGGGGGTAATTACTTAGTAATTACCTAGAGTTTCTTAGGGTTATAAGAAATACCCTCTCTTATTATTATAATAAACCCTATATACTTAA
Organism: Colletotrichum ledebouriae; assembly: GCA_036785755.1. Lineage (NCBI taxonomy): Eukaryota > Fungi > Ascomycota > Sordariomycetes > Glomerellales > Glomerellaceae > Colletotrichum > Colletotrichum ledebouriae. The sequence continues at coordinate 23,038 of JAVHLU010000635.1, read as the reverse complement.
CCCTCTTAATTAAGAACTTATACTTTATAGGGTTAAGGTTTAGCCTTATATCTACTAGCCTCTAGAGAACCTCCTAGACCTTCTTCTTATAATCTTCCTTTATTCTATTAGATTAAATTAATATATTATTTATATAAATAGTAATAAAGTTGTTAAGGAAGCTTTATATAGTACTATTAATATACTATTAGAAGCTAGTAGGGGTATTAATTAAGCTAATTAAGTAGATTACTTACTTAAATAACTTATATTAGATATAGAATATAGTTATCTCTTTATACTCCTCTATTACTCTTAACTTATAAAAAGCTATTATTCTATTAAGCTTAATATATTACTTAGCTATACTTACTTAATATAATATCTTAGAGATTAGTAAGAGGGGATAGTAGTTTTTCTTAATAATTATATTAAAAGCTTTGTAATTAATATAGAAGCGAATTCCTCCCCCTAGCTTCTTTATAAAGAGTACTAAGACTCTAATAAATAAGCTACTAGCTTTAATAAACCCCTTATCTAGGAGGTCTTATAAGGTTTTTTTTAGTACTAGTAGCTCTTCTCTTAATATATTATAGAGGGGGCCCTAAGGGAGTAATAGCTCCCTTCTATTTAATCCTAGTATAAAGTAAATTTAGTAGTTTACTCCTAATTACCTAGGGGGTAATAAGTAAGCCTTATTAGAGTTAAATAGGTTAGGAAACTCCCTTAAGACCTAGCTTAGTAAATAGTATTATTAATTCTCTTTTAGTTTTAGTTTTAAGGCTTTCTTAATATTAGCTAAGCTAATAGCTTATATTAATACCTCTATAATACTCTCCTAGTACTTATCTTATTATCTTACTAGGTATTAGTAAATTAGAAAGAATTAGGGTATATTAAGGAACCTTATAGCCCTTATTCCTTTTATAAGGGGCGTTTCTTCTTAATCCCTTAGGTATAGCCTAACCTATCCCCTCCTATAGTATACTTAGTAAGCTATAGCGTTATAAATACCTTAGTTCTATTCTATCTAAAGGCGCTCTAAGAGGATACTAGGGTCTAGGCTATTAACTATATATATAAAGATATACTAAGTATAACTAGTTATTTCTAAGTTAAATACTACTATACTTAGTATATTACTTAGTAATAGCTTACTAAGTATATACCCCCTTATAAGTCAATATTTCTTCTTAATATATAAAAAGTAAAAATATTAAGTTAGAGAAAAGTTAATTATTATATAAGTGCTACTCCTAGTATTTACTAGGGTATAAGCTAGATATCCTCTATTAACTCTAACTTAAATAATAACAAGCTTATTATTAACTAGTTATTCCTATTTATTTTCTTTCTAACTTAATACTTCCTCCTTAGCAAGGTCTAGGGCCTAATTTCGCTCTAGAGTTAGTTTTTTATTTAACTTCTTATCTTCTTCTAAGGAGTTAGCTATTACCTAGTAGTTATTTATAACCTTATAGTATACTAATCCTTTTTTGAAGATCTTTATCTTTATAATTCTGAGTCGCTAGTCCTCTTTATTAAAGTAGCGCTAAGTAATATAACCTCTAGCTCTATAAGTATAATAAGTATAGGGGTCCTTTATACCCTTCTAAAGCTATTAATATTATACTAGGGAGGTACCTAAGGAGGATCTAGAGTTTTAATAGCTATAGTACCTTACCTCTTTAATTTATAAGATATATATAGCTCTAGTTATATAAATATCCCCCTTAGTATTTTTAATAATAAGCCTCTAGTAAGTTACTAGGTAATTACTAGAGACCTTCTAGCGCTCTACCTTTTATATAATACTCTAGACCTTTAAGAGCTAGCTATTATAATTAGCTAGTAAGTTAATAATAATTAGCTAATCCCTTAGCCTAGGGGTAAGGGAGGCTTCTAGAAGCGAGATCTAGACTTAATTAAGCTAATTTATATTACTTATATTAGCTAGTATTTATTTAAATCTTAATAAGAAGGTTACTAGGGATTTATTTTCTTTTCTATTAGAGGGTTAGTAATTAAGCTATAGCTTATAACTAGATATTTAGGTTTTTATTTCTTTAGTCTAGGTAAGCTATAAAGTCTATAGGGTTAAATTTTCCCCCGCTCCCCCTAGCTCTATAGAAAGCAGAGACTACTTACTAAAGTATAATATCTAAGTAGGAGTTAATAAGGTATTAGACCTCTATATATATAGTATTGAACGCCCTATTTATAGTAATCGTATACCTTATTTATTATACCTAGGTAATATATTCCTTTTATTTACTTAAAAATTTCAAGGGTAGGGGTAGTAGCTTCTTGTATATTATACTAGGTATTACTAGTACTGGGATAGGATAAAATAGACTTAGCTATATAGCTTTTGAAAAAGCCCCCTTAGCGCACGGGCCTATTATAGGAAGACTATAGAGTAGAGCATAGAGAAGAGGAGCGTAGCGGACTTAATTATTATTTATAAATTATTAGGATATAGACCTTAATAATCCTATACCTCGTTTTTTAGTATTTTCTTAGCGAATCCGCACCTAATTTAGATTATCTGTTTTAATTAGATTTATAAATTATTTTATATATCTTTTAAGCCTAGTTTTAATATTCTTATCTATTTATAAGTAGAGCTATATTATTTATTATCTTTCTAGTTCCTATTAGTTCTAGCTCTTTCTAATAATACCTAGAGGTAGATTCTTTTACTCTTTTTAATAGCCTTTATAAGCTTCTTAGAGAGTTAGATACCTTTACTATATCTATATATCCCCGCTATTGATATATATATATATAATTAATCTACTATAAATATAATAATAGCTTAAAACATCTATAAATAATAAATAATAATAATATAGATAACGATAAAATATAGTTTAAAAGAGAGGGATTTATTTATAGGCTTACATTAGTTCTGAGGGAATAGTAATAGCTATACTTTCTTATAGAATTAAGGTAGGAATAATATAGACTCTGAAATCCTCCCTTTCTCTCTTTTTATACTATTAGTAGGTTCTAGCGAGTATATTCCTTTCTTTACCCCCTTGTATATTATTATAACTACTATTATTTAACTAGCGAGGTATAGCTAAGGTAGCTAAGATATCTATATATAATACTAATATAGAGATTAATAGTCTTACTAAGCTAATAAGTATAGCGAGATTAACTAGATTAGTAACTAGAGACTAATAAACCCCTTATTATTATAGCCCTAAGTACTAAGAGTAATATACTAACTTTTAAGAGATACTAATATAATAAAGCTACGAATTCTTCTAAAATAAGAGCGTTATAAGGAAAACCCTTCTATATTAAGTAATAAGACTTAAAGTAGATCTATAAGAGCTTCGAGTAATAAAGTCGAGGTTACCAGACCTTTCTTATATTTATTTAGTTATTTAGTTAATACTATTTCCTTTTTTATTTTATTTAAAGAAAGTTATAACTACTTATTTTATCTTTTTATTTAGAAGATATTATAATAATAGCTTTACTTTATTAACTAGAAGACTCTATTACTTTAACTATATAATATTAACTTTAATATTTATAAACCTATAAGTATTATATCTTCTTCTTCCTTAGCTATCTTAGATACTAAATCCTCTTCTAATAAAGGGAAGTAGCTTAAGGAGAGATTTATAGGAGCTTTATTTAGCGAATATTCTAAAGGCTAAGCAACTTTAATAGCTATCTCTATAAACTTACTTAAGTATTTATAAACTAAGGTAATTTAATTTAACTACTATATACATAATCCTATCTTTAAAATAGGCATTATAATAGAAGATTAGGATTCTATATTACTTCTACTACTAAGACGTATTACTATTATAGACTTTATTATAACTTACTAGTAGATTACTATTACCCTTTATAGCCCTCCGAATGAACTAATTAGAGGGATTATTAATAATAGCTCTGCTATTAATCTTATTAGTAAAGGTTATATTAGGCGCCTAGGCTTATAGAGCGATATAATTAAGATAAATATAGGGATCCGCGGGATTACTAATAGAGAGCGGAGGACCTAATTTATAAGCATAATTATAAATAACGTTTCACCTTTAGCACCTTGCTAGAAGGTCGACCTTTTGGGTTAAGGAGTTATCTCGTATAGTAGCTTTCGCAGCACCTTTAGCACCTTGCTAGAAGGTTAACCTTTTAGGTTAAGGATTTATCTTATATAGTAGCTTTTGCAGCACCTTACTAGAAGGTTTAGCAAGGGCGTTGCTATAAGAGCCTTAGTAGCCCGCTTAGCTCTAATATAATTATCCCTAGTATAGCACGCATCTAACTTTATAATATTTAGAGGGTTTACTTATAAGTAGTAAGAATATATAGGGTTCCTATATTACTTTCCTTAACTAGTAGAGGGTATAAGTTAAAATACTTATATAGTATTTCCCGAATTATACTTATAAACTAGGTGAACTTATTATAGTCTTTTTATAAAGGGGCTGCGGCGTAATTCCGAACTCAATAAATAACGTTTATATTAGTAGTTATTAGATTTAAGATATTAGCTTTTTTATTATCCTTAAATATATCTATAATAAGCACCTAGTACTAGGAGCTCCCTTTATGTTAAAAACTTAAATAAAGCTAGATTATATATAAAACTAGATTATTAGAGTCCTTTAGTCTAGGAAAATTAAGATTAATATCCTATTATTATTCTATATAAGAGACGTAACTACTCGCTTCCTAGAAATTATTACTAAAATAGACTACTTTATTTCTTCTTAGTGTTAATATACCCTCTTATCTCCTATAAAAGAGGGGAAATAGAGGCTACTACTAATAAACCTAATATAGTAATAAGCTTAGATTTTATAAGAGATAATTAGTAAGTTAATAATACTAAGGATAAAGAAGAGCTAGATATAACGCTAGGGAGTATAAGGGTATACTAGGATATTAAAGCGATTTAATAAGCTTTTAAAAGCTCTTATAACTTATTAGTTAAAGTTAAGTAATAATTAGATATAGACGAGGAAGTTATTACTATTTTTAAAGAGTTTAGATTAGTTTTTAATAAAATCCTAGAGATTATAATCTTTAATAAAGTTACCTCTAAGCTTAATAATATCTATAAAGCGATTATAAGTCTAGGGTATATAGTAGGATATAATAGCTATAGTATAAATTATTAATATTATATTTATAGACCTAAGAAAAGAAGATTAAAGAAGAAAGTACTTAGGAGGAAATATAAGTTAGTATATTAAAAGGATATTAAGGTTATTATAGCTATAAATACTACTTTCTTCTATAATAATTATAAACTAATACTAATAACACCCGTATTACTAATAGAAGATATTAATATAATATATAAAATAGAAGATAAGAAGATTTAACCTATTAATAACGCTATATTAAAGAGCTTAACCCTAGATAGAGACCTAGAGTAAAGGTTAAAGGCATAAGTAAGGGCTAAGTGGAATATAATACTAGATCCTAGCGCCTTATTTATAAGCCTAGTTATATTAAAGTCTTTAACTATTAAATAAGGAATAAGGCTTATAAGAGCTTAATAAGAAGCTATCGTAAAGATTATTAATTACTTATAGCCTAAAGAAAACTAGCTCCTTTTAGCTATTCTTATTATAAGATAGAAGGCTATAGCCTAGGAACTTAAATATTATAGCTTTATATACTCTTCTATTATACCTCTATAGATAATTTAAATAATATTATATAAGGTATAATAAGCAAAAGGAATCCTATTATTAAGAGTACTAGAGTAAGATATTATTATAATTCTAAAGGATAGACTAAAGAAGGGAATCCTTAAGTAAAGTTATATAGCCTACTATAATCTATTCTTCCTTATATAAAAGAAAGATAATAAGATAAGGCTTATTAACTTAGTAACTAAAATAAATATAGTTATAATATAAGACGTAGCACTACCCCCTTTAGTAAACGCTTTTTAGAAGACTTCGCTATATATTAACTATAATTACTACTAGACTTCTTCTTAGGATATAACTAAGTCCCCTTAGACCCTATAAGTAGAGACTTAATAATATTTATATTACCTATTAGACTACTATAGATATATATATTACCTTAAGGAGTAATAAACTTAGTTACTTAGTTTATATAGGTTATAATTAGAATCCTATATAACCTTATCCCTAGCTACTATAAAGCCTTCCTTAATAATATTACTATTAAAGGACTAACTTTATAATATAATAAAAAAGAGATTAAGTCTTATCTAGGGATTTATAGATTTATTTTAGAATACTTATAGAATATTAATAAGGTCCTAGTTAATTTAGAGCTAGTAGAGTATATAGTAGTAGTAGTTAAGCTATAATAAGCCTAGGAAATATTAATAATTATTAGCTATATTTATAATACTAATAAGCGTTATCTAGAGGAAGCGAAGATAGTTAAGCTCTATAAATAAGCTATTTATACTAATTTAATAGAGTTAAGGGCTTTCCTTAGGATTATAACGTTCTATAGATCCTAGGTAAAGGACTACTCTATTAGTATAAAGCTACTTATTAACTTACTTAAGAAGGATATTTTATTTAGCTAGGAGGAGAAGTAATAAATAGCTATAAATACCTTAAAGATAATACTTATAAGAGCCCTAATCCTCGTTATTATAAACTATAGCCCTAAAGGAGGAGATATTTACCTTATAGTTAATACTAGTAATATAGGATAGGGTAGAGTCCTAGGATAATTAATTAATAACTAATATATAGTTTCTCGCTTTAGGAGTAATACTTAGTTAGGACTAGAGCTATTATATAACGCTAGAAAGAAGGGATTATATAGTATTTTAAAGGCTTTAAAGAGGGTATATATTTATTTATATAAATAATACTTTATCCTAGAGATAGATACTTAGATATTAGTTATATAACTTAATAGAGTAGCTATAAACCTCCTAGGAGCCCTTATTATTCGCTAGATTATATAAATTTAAATATTTAACTTTAAAAAATAATTTATCTATAGTACTTTCGCTAGATTATATAAATTTAAATATTTAACTTTAAAGTATAATATATCTATAGTACTTAGAATATAATAGTAAATAGCTTATTATAAAAACCCTAGGGACCTTCTAATATTAATAATAAGGAAGCTAAGGGGGAGATTAACTCCTAGATTAATTTATAAATCTTCTTTATAGATATAGAAGCTATTTCCTTCTTTAATTAAGCTTAGTATTATAATAATAAGTAATATATAGAGGGGGTCTTAGTAAGGAATATAGAGGTTATTAGTAATATAAAAAATATCCTAGGTATACCCCTTAATAATTTATAAACCTATTTACTATATTCTTAATAAATTACTTAGTATTTAATAATATAGAGACGCCCTCTAGGACTTTAACTAATAAGGTATTATAACTTTAAGACTAGAGTATTAGATTATAATATTTAAAACTACTCGATTTTTACTAAACTAATAAATTAAAAGCTAATATTATAACGAGTTATTAATAATCCTAAGTAGTAGAAGAACCTAATTATAAAGGCTTATAAACAGAGTAGTTATTAAAATAAATAAGTTATAGCTAGAAGACTATTTAATTACTATATCTAAACTAGTATATATATAGAGATTAGTAAATCCCTAAAAGGTTATTCTAATTACTAAAAGAGAAGAGCTAAATATATAGATAATATAAGAACCTATCGCTCTCTAAAGGGACTATTCTTTATAAAGATCTTATTAGATATATAGAGAGTAAGTAAGTAGTACCTCGTTAAAATAAGGGATCTGCTAATAGGATAGCCTAAAGCTTACTAGCTTAAGAGAAGAACCTTAGCTAGGATTACTAAGTCTATCTAGTAAGAGATTATTTATTACTATAAATTATATAATAAACTCGTTATTAATAGAGGTCTAGAGAATAAGGATACTATTATTAAGTTTAATAAGAAATATAATATAAAGAGGAAAGTAATATCTATATATAGCCTAAGGGCTAATAGAGTAGCTAAGACTAATTATTAGCTAATTATATATATATTATTAATATAGACTAGAGGAGAGAGAGATATTAACCCTTAACTATACCTTCCTACTACTCTATTTATAAACTAATTAAGTATTTATATTTTAACTAGCTTTAGCCCTTTCTATCTTTTATATAGATTTGAACCTATTACTCCTATTAAAACCCTAATACTAACCTAGAGGGCTCTTAATTAAGATTTAGTAATAATAAAGGAAGAGGAGGTTTAAATATATCTATAAGCCTTCTTATAACTTAATAAGGATAGAGAATAAGCTAAAAGGATAATTAATAGTTAATATAAAAAAACTATAGAATACTATAATAGTTAATAAAAGAGGACTATAAGGAAGGAGAGGCTAGAAATAAGTAATTTAATACTAGTATTTAATATTAAGGTTTCTATTAATATATTATCTATTAAAAAGCTTAAGTAGTAATAGTAAGGCCCCTTTTATATCCTTTTATAAGCTCTAAATACTTTATTATATTAATTAGTAATATTTTAGGTAATAAGATTACTAAAAGGATATTTAATAGGAACTAATTTTCTAAGTTTATTTAAGCTCCTAAAAAGTATTAGGAATTGAGTAATTTAGATATTTATAGATCTAATTTAGAAAGAAACTTATTAAACGTTTTCTTAGCGCTAGGGAATAAAAGGTCTAATAATTATATACCTAAAGAAGAAGAAGAGGAACTTATAATACCTAGGGAAAGTAATAAAGAGGAAGAGGAGGATTTATTATAATTAGTAATATAATTATAATAATATTTAAAGGATTTAGAGAAAGTAATTAAAGCTTTAAAAGCTAAATAATAACTTATTATAATTAGTAATATAATTATAATAATATTTGAAGGATTTAGAGAAAGTAATTAAAGCTTTAAAAGCTAAATAATAACTAGTTATTAAGATTCCTAAGATAATAAAAGAGAAAGAGAAAGAGTATATTAAGATAGAAGGTCTAGGGGATATATAAGCTTTTTTTTATTATTAACTTATTTTAATTAATAATCTATAGACTTATTTTTATTTTCCTTTCTATTTTTCTCTTAGTTTACAAATTTTAAAATTCTAGAGATAATATTCCTAAACTTTAGAGATAAGTATAAGAGATAGTATTAATAACTCTTTATTTATTTTAAGTATACCTATTTATTACTATTTAGTATAATAATAGCTTAGATAACTTTAATATCTATTAGTAGTTATAATAGGGGTATTAAGCCTAGGAAAGTATAAGATCCTTAACCTTCTAGTAATAATACTAAAGCCCCCCCCCCTTACTAAATAAATATAAGCTTAATAACTTAAAGATAAGAGAGAAGAAGAGAAGGGGAAAGAAGGTATTAAAATTATAGTTACTAGCCCTTAGGAGGGATATTAATAAACCCTTCTTACCCCCCCCCCCCCCCCCCCTTTTTCCTAGGAAAGATTATTACTAATATTAGATTACTTACTGTAAGAATACCGAAGGTATATCTTAACAAATTCTATAATAATCCTATAAGGTTTATATAAACCTTAATAAATAACTATGATAGATATAGTTATATACCTATATAATATCTCTTTAATATTACTTTAATAACTGTAAAACATAAAATAATAACTATAAAAGTATTCCCTTTATGGAATAAATACTTTAAAAATCTATATAAATTCTAATAATAGCAATAGCCTTATATATATATATATATATTTATAATCCTTAGCTTTATAGCTATTAATATACAGAAATTGCGCACGGACCACATAGTGATCTAAGCGCGACTTCTGCTTAATAAGCTACTGCTTTGTAGTTATATTTCAGAATATCTTACCCCTCACTTCGTGAGGGCAGGATTTATAACTTAGCAATAACATCAACAATATCATTAATAATAATATTACCTATACCATTAATTAATTCCAGGGAAAATACCTCCTTATGCTTAAATTTATCAGCTTTCATCACCATATTACTCAGCCTATTAATATCTACTATTCAGGCTGTTTTACCGCCCCTTTCGCTACCTATATACCTATTCTTACACTTACTACTAAAGAGAAAGAGAAGGATATTTATAAAAGAGATTATATTAATTTATACTTAAATATACTTTAACTTTAGCTTTATAAACCTATTTATATATTATTTGCCTCAACTTCTTATTAAGGTCTAACTAGCTTCTTATTCTCCTTTTCCTTTTACCCCCCCCCCCCCCCCTTATATATTATATAAATATATCCAGAAATCTGATTTTCTTACTTTAGTTTATAATATAAAGCCCTAAGTAGTTTATAACTTTTATAAAGTTAAACTCTAGAGGTAGCTCTATTATAAAAGAGTAATAAGAGTATATAAACCTAGCTTTAGAGTAATATTCCTACTCCTATTAATAGTATTTATTATAAAGGAGCGAGAAGTTAAACTTAGGTATAGCTATAACTATAGTATTTATTAGAATTTAGGACTATAGGATCTCCTTAATACTATTAAACTCTCTACTCCTCCTTACCTTATTATTATACTTAATTCTATACTTATAGTATTTATAAATACTTAGATTATTATATAGGTTACTCTCTTAAGTTTTATAGAAGAAGTAGTTGATATAAAGAATACTTAGTATAGAGATATCTTTAAAGTATAGTTTATAAATATTAATACTAGTTATAGGGTTCCTAGTAGTATAAGCCTGCTCTTTATAGTAAATATAGGGTATTATATTATAACTACCTTAGGATTAAATAAATAAGCTATATATAGCTATTATATACTAAAAGACTTTTATCTCCTATAAGCTTATAAGGAAAATAATAGAGGTATAGATAAAGGCTTAATAGTAGAAGTCTCTAGACCCCTTAGTTACTTTAAATATTTATTTAGAATCCTACTTACTAAGATAAGCCTTTTGAAAAGCTAGCCTTATTACTTTACTCGTTTTATTAGAGAATATCTATAGTATAAAAGCTACTTCTAAGTATTTATTACTAGGGATATTAAGCTAAAGCTAAATAAGGCTTCTAGCTACCTAAGAATTATAATTATTAGTTAGAAGGTATAGGGATATTAAGGCCTCTGGCCACTGCATAGTGATTTTACCTACTTAAGTGCAATAGACCTTCTAACTCCGCGCCTCCTAATCATATATAGCCTTCGGTCACGCGATCCTTTTCTAGCTATAGCCGCACTTATACGTGCCCGTTATACTAAATAGCCTTATAATCTTTAACTTCATATTAATAATAACATAGTTTTTAATTATTCAATAGACTATAAAACTATTAACTTTTCTTCTCACGTACTACCCGCGCTACTAATACTACCTCTATTACCGCTTCGTTTACTAGTAGCTATGCTATCGTTAGTAACGCTCTCTCTATATTATAGTTAGCATAAGCTATACTTACTAACCCCTAAGGGGACTAGGCTACCTCTGCTTTAATAGTGCGGAGGACCTGCTTAAAGAAGGGCTACTCTATAGGGTATATTATAACCCGCCTAGCTTCTATTACTAAGTCTACTTACTTAGCTATAATATAATAATAAGTATCCCCTCTAGGGGTATTAATAAGAGCCCTCTTAAGGGCTATACTAATAATATACTCTTAATATATAATAGAGTAGTTAAAAAAGGAGCAGGTTTTATTAATTATATTAATATTAAACTCTCTAGCGAGCTCTTATATATTATTAGCGTTAAAGGGTATACCTTGCGCGGGCTTAGCGTTTTTATATATAGGGTCTAGTAGTAATATAGTTAAGAGATAAGAATAAGGAAGAGGGAGAGGTATAAAGCCCTACTTATAGTAGAGCTTCGTATACTTCTAGCTATAAGAACCTCTTAGGAAAGACGTCTTTAGTTAAGGAGTTACCTCTTATATAGTAGCGTTTACCTTGCTAAAATATTAACCTTTTAGGTTAAGGAGTTATCTTATATAGTAGCTTTTACCTTTAGCACCTTACTAAAAGGTTAACTTTTTAGGTTAAGGAGTTATCTTATATAATAGCTTTTATAGTACCTTACTAGAAGGTTTAGCAAGGGCGTTGCTATAAGAGCCTTAGTAGCCCGTTTAGCTCCGATATAATTAGCCCTAGTGCGGCGCGTATCTGACTTTATATAGTGATATTTAGAGGGTTTACTTATAAGTAGTAGGAATCTATAGGGTTCTTATATTATTTTCCTTAACTAGTAGAGGGTATAGGTTAAAATACCTATATAATATTTCCCGAATTATACCTACGAACTAGGTGAATTTGTTATAGTCTTTTTGCAAAGGGGCTGCGGCGTAATTCCGAGCTTAATAGGGATAATAATAAGAAGGGAAGGAATACTTAAAGTTAGTTATTAAAATACTAGATAAAAAGAGGTATATTATTTTTCTTTCTTTTAGGCATAAGGATATTAGGACTAAGGACCTAGAGGGGTATTACTAATAGGAGATAATAAGAGTAAGGTTAATTAGTATTTTTAATACCTAAGATAAGGAAGTTATAATTAGCTATAATAAGAGAATATAATTTATAGATATAAGAGAGAAAGTATAAAGGGGTTAGATAAAGATTAAAGTAGCTAGGTAAAAGTAGTTATTATAAGAGGAGAAGTTAATAATAAAAGATAGAGGAGAATATTTATTTAATCTATAACTATACTACTTATTTTAATAGCTATTACTAATTATTAATTCTTTTATTCTTTCCCTATATATAACTACTCTAATTTATTATTCTATTTATTATAGGTTTTCTATCCTAAGTTTATTTTACTTTATTAAAGCTAAGGAGGGTAAGGGAGGAGAGTTAATTATTCTTTCTATAAGCTACTAATTAATTACTATATTATTAAAGTAATCAGTAGATATAAAAATATACTCCTAACCCCTTAAACCCTCTAGTCTCCTCTCTCTTATATATATATTATTTACTTTTAGGCTTAATCTATCTATTAACTATATAATATTAATTAGTATACTATAGCTCCTTCTTTTCTTTAGATATTACTTCTACTTAGCTCTTTAGTTTATAAATTACTTATAATTACCCCTTATTAACTTTTCTCCTAATATATTATAATAGGGAAAGTTATTTTTTATAATAATAAAGTATTAAATATATAGATCTAGGAGCTAAGATCCTTAAACCTTCCTATTCTTAAAATTAGACTTTTAATAGAGCCTATGCCTAATAAACTAAGTATAAGTAGGTTTTAGGTATAGGGATAAAATAATAGAGATATCCTAGGCTTTAAACCTTATAATAAGCTTAGTTACTAGCCTTAGCTAATTAAATATAATATGCACCCTCTACTTAGGAAGGATAATATCCCTAGTTAGATAAACCTTTTTAATATAGTATTAAAATATATCTTGATTAAGTATTAGAATAAGACCTTAGAAATAGTAGAGAAGATAATTCGCCCTTTATACTTATAACAAGTTATAACTAGTATATTTAATATTATTAGTATACTTAAATTAATAACTCTAATATATACTAAGGATATCTTAGTAGTTACTTATTACCTTATAAGGCTTACTAAGCCTAGCTAAGTGCTCTATTATAAGATAGTTAGAGGTATATAAAACGATTTTAATAATAGAGATATAAGGGATACTATAGTTACTTAAATTAAAGCTAAGTCCCCTAATATACTCCTTATTTATCTTTAAGCGCCTAAGTCTACTAAAGTAGTTATTATAGGTCTACTAATTAACTTATAAGATAGGAGAAACTAGTTTTATAATAATTAGTAGTTAAAGAGAGGAGCTAAAAGATAACTATAAACTCTAATTAAGTTCGGAATTACGCCGCAGCCCCTTTGTAAAAAGACTATAACAAATTTACCTAGTTTAGAAGCATAATTCAGGAAATACTATATAGGTATTTTAACTTATACCCTCTACTAGTTAAGGAAAATTATATAAGAACCCTATACGTTCCTACTACTCGTAAGTAAACCCTTATATAAAGTTAGACGCGCGCTATACTAGGGCTAATTATATTAGAGCTAAACAGGCTACTAAGGCTCTCGTAGTAATACCCTCGCTAAACCTTCTAGTAAGGTAAAGGCTACTATATAAGATAACTCCTTAACCTAAAAGGTTAACCTTCTAGTGAGGTGCTAAAGGTAAAAGCTACTATATAAGATAACTCCTTAACCTAAAAGGTTAACCTTCTAGTAAGGTAAACGCTATTATATAAGAAGTAACTCCTTAACTAAAGAGGTCTTTCCTAAGAGGTTCTTATAGCTAGAAATATAAGAAGCTCTATAAGTAGGGCTTTATACCTCTCCCTCTTCCTTATCCTTATCCCTTAACTATATTAGTACTAGACTATATATATAAATATACTAAGCCTAAGCGAGGTATACCCTTTAGTATAAATAATATAGAGGAGGTTACTAGAGAGTTTAGCCTTAATATAATTAATAAAACCTGCTCTTTTATTAACTACTCTACTATATATAGAGACTATATTATTAGTATAGCCCTTAAGAGGGCCTCTGGCTACTGCATAGTGATTTTACCTGCTTAAGTGCAACAGACCTTCTAACTCCGCGCCTCCTGATAATACATAGCCTTCGGTCACGTGATCCTCTCCTAACCACAGCCGTACTTATATATACCCTACTAGATAGCCTCACGATCTTTAACTTCATATTAATAATAACGTAGTTTTTAATTATTTAATAGATTATAAAACTATCGACTTTTCCTCTTGCATACTACCCGCGCTACTAATACCGCCTCTATTACTACTTTATCCGCTAGCAGCTATATTATTATTAGTAACGCTCTCTCTATTCAGCGCAAGCTATACTTACTAACGTTCCCCTAATAGGCCTAGGCTACCTAGGCTACCTCTACCTTAGTAATATAGAGGACCTGCTCGAAGAAGGGCTACTCTATAGGGTATATAATAACCCGCTAAACTTCTACTACTAAGTTTACTTACTTAGCTCTAATACTATTACGCCTTATAGAGTCCCCTATAGGGGTATTAAGGTAAGCCCTCTTAAGGGCTATATTAATAATACGCTCTCTATATATAGCGGAGTAGTTAATAAAGGAGTAGGTTTTATTAATTATATTAAGGCTAAACTCTCTAGCAATCCCCTCTATATTATTTATACTAAAGGGCGTGCCTTACTTAGGCTTAGTATATTTATATATAGGGTTTAGTATTAATATAGGTAAGGGATAAGGATAAGGATAAGGGAGAGGTATAAGGCCCTGCTTATAATAATAGAGCTTCTTATACTTCTAGCTATAAGAACCTCTTAGGAAAGACCTCTCTAGTTAAGGAGTTACTTCTTATATAGTAGTATTTACCTTTAGTACCTTACTAGAAGGTTAATCTTTTAGGTTAAGGAGTTATCTTATATAGTAGCTTTTATAGCACCTTACTAGAAGGTTTAGTAAGGGCGTTTCTAAGCCACGAGAGCCTTAGTAGCCCGTTTAGCTCTAATATAATTAGCCCTAGTATAGTGCGTATCTAACTTTATACGAGGGTTTACTTATAAGTAGTAGGAATATATAGGGTTCCTATATTATTTTCCTTAACTAGTAGAGGGTATAAGTTAAAATACTTATATAGTATTTCCCGAATTATACTTACGAACTAGGTGAATTTGTTATAGTCTTTTTGCAAAGGGGCTGCGGCGTAATTCCGAACTCAATAGGCCTTAAGAGGGCTTACCTTAATACCCCTATAGGGGACTCTATAAGTTATAATAGTATTAGAGCTAAGTAAGTAAACTTAGTAGTAGAAGTTTAGTAGGTTATTATATACCCTATAGAGTAGCCCTTCTTCGAGCAGGTCCTCTGTATTACTAAGGCAGAGGTAGCCTAGGTAGCCTAGGCGAATATTAGTAAGTATAGCTTACGCCGAATAGAGATAGCGTTACTAATAATAGCATAGCTGCGAAGGTATTAGCTAACCCGATCGGATAAGAGGACTACTAGCGGACGAAGCGGTAATAGAGGCGGTATTTAATAGCGGCGCGGGTAGTACGCGAGAGGAAAAGTCAATAGTTTCGTAGTTTATTAAATAATTAAAAACCACGTTATTATTAATATAAAGTTAAAGATCGTGAGGCTATAGGCACGTATAAGTATAGCTATAGTTAGGAAAGGATTATATAACCGAAGGCTATATATTATCAGGAGGCGCGGAGTTAGAAGGTCTATTGCACTTAGGCAGGTAAAATCACTATGCAGTAGCCAGAGGCCCTATAAACTCTAATACTTATTACTAGGAGCTTTCTACTGAGATATAAAGCTAAGGAAGCTTTAATAAGATAGCTATACCTAATTAAACTTTAATATATAGACCCTCTATTATAAGCCTCCAGTCTCTATTTTATTAATTAGCTTAGGTCTTGTATATAAATTAGAAGCCTAATACCTCTAAAGTAGCCTATTATATTAGGTATTAAGCTTAGATTAATTATTTATTAATAGCCTTTATTAATAAAATACCTCCTAAAGGATACTAGACCTAACTCAGAATAAATAAACTTTTATATAACTCATAATTTAAATTAAGAGAGAAAGATATTAAAAAGAAATAGCTTAAGAAGATATTAAATATTAAGTAGTTAAATATACCTCTTAATTTATAAACCTAGAGGTTTCCTCTCTAGATAGGATAGATATTAACCTATTAATACCTAAAGATACTAATTTATAAACTAGTTTAATAATTACTATTAATCTAAAAGAGTTAGATAAGGAGAAAAGATTATTAAAAGAACTAAATATTAAAATATAAGAAGAAGGAATAACTATAAGAAGTAGAAGAGGGATTATAACTTATAATAACTAGCTTACTTTATAAAATATCTTAACTACTCTAGGTCTATAAAACTATTTATATTACTATACTTAGGCCCTATTACCCTGAGAGATATTATATTTAACCCTATTAATACCTTAGTAGTATTTAATATTATAAGACCTAAAAGGAACCTTATATTAAATAAAAATAAGCTTATACTAGTAGTCCTATTATATATATAATAGAGCTAAGAATCTATAAATTACTTAATAACCTAATACAAAAGAGGGTTACTTATTATAACTCTAGCTTAAGTAGAATATTTATTAAACCTCTATAATATATAAGGGAAGTTTATAAGATAAGAAGACTTAGATAATTTAGAGGTTATAGCCCTTTTTAGGTTTATAATTAAGGGCTACCCTTATAATATCTATACTCTAATCTATAAACTAGCCTTATAACTTAAGAAAGAGATTAATAAGGCTTCTATAGAGCTTAAAAGGGTAGAAGCGAAGAATCTTTAGGATATTACTAGGGCTTTCTTTCTATTAAACTATAGCAATTATTACTAGGCTACGATCTTTATAAACTAGTTAACTAGCTACTACTTTTTTTATAACTCTATATAAGACTAGAATAGTAATTAGCGCTTTATTAAGGCTATATAAGACCTTAATATATAATATTATAAGATAGGAGCCCCTTAATAACTCTAAAAGCTCCTATTAATTAATACCTACGTTATTAATTTACTTTAATAGAGGGCTAAATTTATATATAGCCTCTAGTATATCGAATAGGCTAGAGCTCTAATTTAAGAAGGATTACTATTACTATATTTTAGTAATATAACCTTAAGTAATAGTATATTATTTACTAACTTTAAGATCCCCTTAGTTAGCCAATATATATCTATAATTACCGCGGAGTTCTATAACTTAACTATTAATAGTAGTATAGCTTTATAAGATACCTTATTAAGCTAAGAAGACTTTAAGAAAGCACCTTTCTTCCCTCCATACCCTCCTACTCCTTCACTTATAAATAGTAATATAATAGACATTAGAGATAATAATAATATTACGGTATCTCCTATAGTAGATATTCCTTAACCTATTTATAGATTTTTAGTATTATTTAAATCCTTTTTATTTAAAATACTAGATAATAAGCTTAAATACCTTAGATACTAGCTTTAGTTATAAGTCTTATAGATACTAAGTTATAGTATAACTATTAAGCCACGCCTAAGAACTATACTTATAGACGTAGTATTATATGCTAAGCGACCTAATCCTTTAAATAAGTATAACTATAGTTATACGGACTATATCTAGCAGAGGGTTAACTAGTAAAATTAGATTAAATAGAATATACCTGAGAGAGTATACTATTATAACTTCTTATGCCTAGTATAATAAAGTAAGTAATTTTAGCTATATCAAGAATTAGAATAAGAAAAGGAGTATAATAAAGAGGAAGAAGTAATAAAGCTATTATCGAGGTATAACTTATAATAAAAGATAGTTAAACCTAAGGGACCTTCTTAATAATAAGATTACCCTCCTAAAAGATATTATTAATAGAATAGATCTATAAATAGGGTTCATTTATTATTTCTATATAGTAGTTTCCTTTATTTTTTAAGACTCTCTTCTATAATATTATAAAGAGTCTTAAGGTGATAACAAAAATAGAATAAAATAAACTTAGCTATATAGATTTTAAAAATGCCCCCTTAATATATAGGCTAATTATAAGAAGACTATAGAGTAGAGCGTAGAGAAGAGGAGCGTAGCAGACTTAATTATTATTTATAAATTATTAGGATATAGACCTTAATAATCCTATACCTTATTTTTTAGTATTTTCTTAGCAAATCTATACCTAATTTAGATTATCTCTTTTAATTAGATCTACGAATTATTCTATATATCTTTTAAGCATACTTTTAATATTCTTACCCGTCTATAGGTAGAGCTATATTATTATTATCCTTCTAGTTCTTATCGGTTCTAGCCCTTTCTAGTACCTTACTAATAATACTTATAGGGGTTTATATAGCTATATATTAACTATTCCCCTACTTAACCTCTTATAAGTATTACTAAAGAGACTTTATTACTATTACTAAATTAGCTTATAATAGCTTATTTTAAATTTTAGCTATATTACTATTAACTATCTTATTAACTAATAGGGTATAGCGCTTAACTTATTATTAATATTATAATAATAAGCTTAAATATATAAGGAGTTAGACCTAAGTTAATTTAATAAGAGGTTATTATAATACTATTTATTTAAGCTAAAGAGGAAAAGGGGAAGTTTTCCTCTCTAGTAGAGATTTCGCTAGTCTATAGGAAATAACTAGGTAGGCCCTAGGTAGGCCCCGGGTAGCTCCCTAAGGTAGTAAACCTAGGCAGAAGCCTAGGTAGGCTTAACCCGGGCGTAGCCTGTGATAACTAGGAATAAAGTAAATAGTGCTACTACCTTATTACTACCTCTTTAATAGCTAGTAGCTCTACCTCTAGTATATTATATTATAATTATATACCCTTAAGCTTTTAAGATTTAAATATTACTAATCTCTATATATTCCCTTCTAGCTAGCTTAGTATTATACTTATTATAAAGTCTAATATATTAGTTTTAACTTAGATTAGGAGTATAAGGTTAAACCAATATAATATAAGTACCTCTATAAATAAAGCGCGGAGTTAATAGAAGGTAACTAGTACCTCCTTAATTATTACTAGCTATCCTTTAGCTATCAAGTTCGGAATTACGCCGCAGCCCCTTTATAAAAAGATTATAATAAATTCACCTAGTTCGCAGGTATAATTTAGGAAATACTATGCGGGTACTTTAATCTATAACCTCTAGTAGTTAAGGAAAATAATATAGGAAGCTTATGTTTTACTG
Organism: Colletotrichum ledebouriae; assembly: GCA_036785755.1. Classification (NCBI taxonomy): domain Eukaryota; kingdom Fungi; phylum Ascomycota; class Sordariomycetes; order Glomerellales; family Glomerellaceae; genus Colletotrichum; species Colletotrichum ledebouriae. The sequence goes on along the minus strand of JAVHLU010000635.1, from coordinate 3,364 downwards.
CTTAGAAGCAAACCCTCGCATAAAGTCGGACGCGGTGCATTAGGGCTAATTATATTAGAGCCGAACGGGCTACTGAGGCTCTCGTGGCAACGCCCTCGCTAAACCTTCTCGCAAGGTAAAAGCTACTATACGAGATGAATCCTTTGGCTATATTAGTAAGTTAGTTAGTAAGTAGGCTATAAATCTTAAAGCAATCTTAAGAAATCTCTTATAAAACCCTATAAATGCTAGAAATTACTAAATCTCTTATATTATAATAAGTACTAGCTACTTAGCTATTATCTAGACCCTCTCCTATTCTATTATAACTCTATTTACTAAGACTATAAACCTAAGAAAGATAATCTCTTTCGTATAAATACATATCTTTTAGGGTTTATATAGAGGCTATTAGCTTCTAACTACGTAAGTATTTTTTATATAGCCTCTATATAGAAATTTATATTATTAGTAAAACTTAAGGTATTATCTAAATATATGATTTAAATAATATTAACTAGGCTTCTAAGTAACTTATTAATAAATATCTAGAAGGTAGTAGGTATATTAAGAAGTCTAAATAGTATAATATAATACTTATAATAACTATATTATATATAAAATACTATTTTCTACTTATCTCCTTAGTAGATCCTTACTTAGTAGCATATATCCTTAAGGTTAAGCTTAGTAAAATACTTAGCTCTAGAGAACTAATTAAGGATCTTACTAATAAGAGGGAGAGGAGCATAATTCTTAGTAACTACCTAGTTAAGTCCTTAGCAATTTATATATAACCTTAACTTACCTCCAGACTTATTAATAAGTAGATCTACCCCTTCTATAAAGCCTTATAAATATAATCTCTTAACTTATTTAACTCCTTTTTAACTAGTAAGTAGATAGGTCTAAATAGGGGCTTAGTCCTAGGCTCTAAGTTAATAAGATAGCTCCTAGTAATCCTAAACTCTAGTATAATCCCTATTAGGTTAATATTAATTACCTTCTTAAAGTCTTAGTACTCTAGTAAGATATTTATTTTAGTTTCTCTAGTATCCTCGAGGTTATAGATATCCTCTAGGTAGTTAGTAGTTAATATATAGTTAACTTATAGTACTCGTATAAGTATTACTCTTACTTTATTCTTAATTTACCTAAGTTCCTTCTTAGTTATAATAAGGCGAATACTCTTCTTATATAAGGGGATAGCCTAGCTTAACTCCTTCTAATTAAGATTAGAGCACTCTACTATATACTAAGGTATTCCTAGGATAGTATTATACCTATTACTATTACTAATCCTAAAGTTATATAACGCTATCCGCTAGACGCCTATACTATTAGTTATTTAAGTAACTAACTTTTATATACTATAGTTAGGTCCCTTAGATACTTATATTCCCCTAATAGGTTCTAACTTATTAGCCTCTAGTTAGATATTAGCTACGATTCTCTAATCTATAATATTCTTATTAGCTCTATAATCAATAAGCGTAATACTAGTTTTCTAGCTACCTATGACTTAGACTTATATCATTACTTTAATATTAATACGGTCCACATAGTGGGTGAAAAATATAGGTAAAAAGTCTATGAGTCTTTTACAAGGTTTTCTCCTTAAAGGCGATAAACCCTTTTAAGGAGGTTTACTACGTTTAGGTATATTTAATATGTTAGTTATATTAAGCGCCCTTAGGCGGGATAACTACGCTAAGCGCGTTCAGTATTAATTACTTATATAAGAAGAGAAAGGCGTTAACTATAAAATATAGTATACAATCTAATTTATATTTCCTATTATAACAACGTGCTAATATATAGAGCTGTAATACTATATATATATAACCTTAAGTAACTTTAATTTCTATTTTTTCTATTTAATTTGTATATATCCTACTTTAGGTTAAGGGTGCCTTAAGAGTAGTATTAGTTAGCTTTAGTAGGTCGGGGTATTCCTTATCTTTATTATTAACCTCTTCAGTAATAGCTAGGAGTTAGTTAATACTAATACTATAAGTAGTAGCTAGTTAGGTATCGTCTTAATATTACTTATGGAACTAGTACTAAGTCTTATTACTAATCTTAGGGTATAACTCTATAATATTATTATCCTTAATAATAGTAATTAAGGTAGTAAGGGAGGTAATATTAGCATAAAGGCCTTAGAGGTTAGTAGTATATTTATACTAGAAGTTAGCTATATCTATAGTCTTAGTATTATTAATATCTAGAAGGGCGTGGATAGCGCTAGGGTTATTACTATTAACTATAGCCTAGCTAATATAAGTATTATCCTTAGTATAAGTACTAGGAAACTTATAGCGTAATATCTATTTAATAATAAAGAATGATAATATAGTATTAAAGTTAGAGTTACTTATAATATACTTAGTAATAAATAAGTTAAGGACTCTAATATATATATATGGGCTAAGGATAATTATACTATTCTAGATAAGGGCGTAGAGGGTTAGGCGCTTAGAATATTAAATAATGATAAGGTTAGTCGTATTAAAGAAGTAGATATACTAAAGGTAGATACTAATCGCTTCCTATATATTTAGGAACTTAATATAAGAATAAGTAAGGCGATAAAGGCTAGAGATATAAGTAAGTAACTATTTATTAGTAATAATAATAGGTCTAATACTAGAGGTAGTATTAGGCGTTTTAATAGCGCTAGGTATATTAGAGGTATTATAGGGGCTAGTACTAGAGAAAGGGTTAATATTAGGGTAATTATCTAAATCTATAGTAAAAGCTATATACGTACTAGATAACTTAATAGTAAGGTATTATCAAGAGCTAACAAAGCCTAGGCTCTTATTAGTTAGTCTTTTAGAGATAGTTACTATAATAACTTTAAACTTATTAGTAACTAACTTAATAAACTAGCCTAAGTTAGGCGTAATAGTATTAATATTACTAGTATAACCCTCTAAGATTACTAAAGCTAGGGCGATTTAAATATCTTTATATCTATTAAGTAGGATAGAGATATAGCTAATATATTTACTATAGGCGCGTATGCCATTAATAGCCTTAATAGTATCTATAAGAATAGGTATATAGGTAGCAAAAGGGGGGATAAAATACCCTGAATAATAGATATTAATAGGCTCATTAATATTATGATAAAGGCTGATAAATTTAAGCATAAGGAGGCATTTTCCCTAGAATGAATTAATAGAGAAATCGTTAAATATTTATAATAATATTTCTAAGTTATAAATCCTACCCCACGAAGTGAGGGGAAAGATATTCTAAAACGTAGCTACAAAGCGGCTAATTCTTAAGTTTATTAAGCAGAATCATGCTTAGATCACTATATAGCCCGTTCACAATTCTTTATATATTTATAGCTATAAAGCTAAGGATTATAAAT
>JAVHLU010000634.1:0-51093 GCA_036785755.1 Colletotrichum ledebouriae | reverse complement strand
TTAAGTTTATTAAATACTTAGTTCTAAAAATAGTAAAAAAAACTTCTAAAAATAGTATATTTTATACTAATTAGTATACTATTAGTATACTAATACTAGACTAGTATAGTATAGAGTATACTAATACCAGACTAGTATTTTAGAGAGTGGACTTATACTAGAATTACTATACTATACTAGTACTAATACTAAATACTAGTAGTATTCTTTCCAACCCTGATGATGCCTCCTTTGGGGAGACTTACCGGCGCCGCTTTCCTGACGATGGATGATGGCCAGGAGATGAGGCCACACATCCGTAACCTCAATACAGCAGATTTGGTCCGACTTTGCGGTTCATTGACGTCGCTCCCCGTTCCTTTCCTCGTCGTCTCGTGTCTTCCTTGTCACGGGCTGCGTCGCCGGCCGAGTTTCCTAAATTCGGCTGCTCGGCTGACATTACTGATGGGGAGCCCATTCATACTCTACGTTGCGATCGAAGCGCCACCGACATCGCATGACAACGCTGCTGCGCACCCGGTCTTTACGAAGAAGCGTGCAAATATTGGAAGCAAGAGAATGTGACAAGAACAGAAGTCAGCCCGGGCTGGATGAGCTGACAGGTCCCCGAGACCACTTACTTGTGGCCTGCCGAGTTTTGTCACCGCCGCTCTCTCCCAAGTGCCGCCTCCTAATTAATGACCCCGCGATTTCGTCTGACAGGCTCCTCGAATCATGGATCATCCCTTTCACCATGTGAGCCCATCCGCTTAGAAGAGTTCCTTCTGGTGCCTTTTGCCACCCTACAGTGTTCAGGCACAAGGGGGTTAAGCTCTTGTCGTGCGTAGAAAGCTGGCTTGCGATTCAGGACAAACCCGAAAATACGTCTTCCGTTGCATTGAAAAACCTGACTGCGGCGCATGCAGAGCCTTTTAGCAACACCTGGGTGGGCTGTAGATTACGATTTTGTGCTGACTTAGATTCAGGCGTTCCCCCCTTCGGGGGGTACGTGTTATTGCAAGTATATATTTCGGAGAAACTTCGCGCTACTAACCTAGCTTCCTTCGCAGCTCGGTACTACTATTACTACTACTACCCTTATCTCCTTAATACTAATAAAGCTACTTACTAGCCTAGTTCTATATATTAATAACGCCCTAAACCTTTATAAAGTATTTATAATAGATTGCTATATCCTTAGGGACCCTTAAATAAGTATACTCCTTATACTCTCCTTACTTCGCTATATAGTAGATCTTATAGAATACCTTCTTTAGTAAATTAAAACCTTATTTATTTTAAAAGCTATTTATAAGAGTATAGCTATAGGCCTAAACTAGGAAAGGCTAGAATACTAGAACGTAGGTATGCGTAGTTATATTAAACTATTACTTAACCTTCTAAGTCTCTAGCTTATAGAGTTTTCTTAAGAGGATATATATTTACTACTAATTTACTAATATTTTACTAATAGTATTAGCTTTATATCCTATACTTGCTATTATTCCTTATAATTACCCCCCCTTTTAAAGCCTTAGTCCCTAAAGCGTACTAATAGGGTAATATAGCTCTATATTATTATAGATATTATTACTAACTATAGGGTAGCCTCTCTATACCCTTATTACGTTATTTACTCTTACCCTCTACACTAGATCTAGGTAGTTATAATAAATAATATATTTTTATTTTCTTAGTGCGTCGTAGGTATTCTTAAATTTTAATTATTATTACTATTTTTTAATTAGTTACTAATAATTATATAACTATTTAGTAGTATATAACTAGTAATTATTTTACCTTATTACCTAGTAACTTAAAATATAAAAAGGCGTCTTCTTTTTAAGGTCTCTAACTTAATTAGAATTTCTCCTCTTTATAATCTTTTTTAATCTAGCTACTTCTCTTATTTTAATACCTATTTTATAAGCTTTTATTATAATTATTAAGTTCTTTCCCTTCTCTTTTCTAATCTTACTTATATCCTTCTCTAGTATCTTACTAATAGCTCTCTATAATATCTTATATTATATATATAGGCGTAGTTTTTATAAAATACTTTTATAATCCTAAGATCTTTTCTAGCGATCTTACTAATAATATTAATAGTAGCTATCCTTACCTTAGCTATTTTTATAAAATATATTAAGATATTATCTACCTTTACTATATATATAGCGAGTATATATAGAAGTATATCTATTATAACTTTAATAAGAAGAAATATATTACTATAAGTCTTTATTAATTTACTAATAGGTTATTATATATTAATATTTCCTAAATCCCTTAGGAGCTTTAGGGCGTAGCTTAGATAACTTAGAATATATTCTACTAGATCTAGATCTAGGAGCGTAATAGTATCCTAACCCCTCTTTATTATTATTATATTCTAGCTATACTTAGTAACTATTTAGTAGTATAGAAGTATATTATTAAGCTTATTTATAATCCTACTACTAGTAGTAATAGCTATAATATAGAGTAGCTTTAGCTCTAGGAGCTTACCTCTATTTATAAGTACCTTATACTTAATATCCTAGTCTATATAAGCTATTACTTACTATTCCCTTACTAATTATATCCTACTAATTACTAGGTTTTAAGTTAGTACTCTTTCTAATAGCGTTAATATTCTTTAGCGCTTAAATGCTATATAGCTAGTATATATTTATAATAATAATCCTATTAACTACCTCTATAACGAGATTAACTACTTATTTAATAACCTTTTAATAAAGCTAGTCCCTAAGCGCGCTTATAAGCATAATATTACCTTTTTCCCTAGGTTTTATAAGGAGCTTTAGGAAAATCTCGCTAAGTATACTACTAATAATATCCCCTCTTACTTTATTACTATTACTAGTACTCGCCCTATCTCTCGCGCTTCTTATCTTAGCATCCCTACTAAGTATAGCTAAAGTAGTAGTAAAAAGTTAGTAAAGAAGACTAAGAGAGCTGAGGTTATTATTACTATTTCTAATAGTAATAGTTCTAGTAGCGAGTTAAGTAGTAGCGCTAGTAGTAAGTTAGCTAGTAGTTAGCCTATAGGTAGCGATAGTAGGGATATTAATAGCGCTAATTTAGTAATTAGTTATTATAGTAATCGTAGTAGTATTACTTATAGTTATAGTAGTTATAGTAGTCGCCCCTATAGCTATCCTAAGAAGTTAATAACTAATTAGATAGTTAGCTCTTTTCTCCTTTTATAGGATAATACCCCTTTTTACTATAGCTTTAGTAATAATTCGCTACTTAATTTAATTAACGTTTTACTTCTAAACTAAGTTCTATTTTATAGTCTTATAGTTTATAATTACTAACCTATTATAGTAGTTTTAATAGCTAGTTATCCTACTTCTTATAAGCTTTCTTATATTATCTATTAAACTTATAAATAGCTTTATACGTATTTACTAAGTTCTCTATAGGTTCTAATATATTATATTCTATAGGCTAACTTACTTATTTAACTAAGTATTATATATTATTACTAATACCTTGCTATATAATAATCTCTTTAACCTCCTATTCCTCTAGCTTATCCTTAAGCTCTAGGTATATAAGTAAGCCTTTACTACTTATTTAGTAATTATCCTATAGTTCTAATAAGGTAACTAAGAATATATTATATATCCTTTAGTATTATAGTAATAAATAAACTCTATAAGCTTATATACTAATTAGTTTTATAATAGCTACTTATATAAACCTAGGCGCTAGTTTTTTATTCTTAAACTAGAAGTTCTTTATTAATAGCTTAATAACTTATCCCTAATAGTAGGTCTATTTCTTATACCTCGCGTTATAATACTTAGCTTATACTTTAATAGCTTTCTACTACTATTCCTAGGCCCTCTTATAAAGCCTTAAGATATATTTAATTCGCTCCCTTACGCCTTATATTATAACCCTATTCGCAGGGGTTATATATTCTATATAATATAGGTAGTAGCTATATAGGGCCTCTATTAGTAAGTAGCTAGTAGTACTATAGGGATTATTATTATATATAAACTTAGCCTCGGGTAACTAGATAGCTTATTCTTATAGCGAGTTATTAGTATATACTTATAAGTACTTTTCTAATATCTAGTATATCCTTTTAAACTACCTATTAATCTAGGGGTAATATATAGTAGAGAGGTAGCGCTTAATAGCCCTCTCTCTTATAAATTTCTCTTAAAATTAGCTAGTAAAGAGCTTATCTTAGTTACTATTAATACCCTCTAAGGTATTAAAATAGTACTCTACTTATTTATAAATAATCCGCGCTAACTTAGTAGCTATTAGCTACTTTATTATTAGGATAAATATAGCGAACTTAGTTATCTAGTATATAATAATAAGAACTATATTATACTCCCTACTTTTATACTAATAGCTTAGTAGTAATCTATTAATAAAGTCTATACTAATTTCCTAAAATAGGTATGCTAGTAGGGGTAGTAGGTATAACTTTCTATAGGGCTTATACCTCGGAACCCGGATCTCTTAGTATATATAGTACCTTATAATATAATTATATATATCTATAGCTAAGTTTAGCTAGTAGAACTTCCTTAAGATTAACTTAGTAGTCTTATTTACCCCTATATAACCTGCCTTATAGTTTTATAGTATTAGTAAAGGATTTTAAGTCTTAGGGACCTCTCCTAGGGTATCTCTAACCTTCCCTTATAGAATAAGGTTCTATAGCTATTAATTATATAGCCCCTATAATTACTAGCTAGTCTATATTCTCTTTCTAATTAGGTCTAGTAATATAAGTTATTAGCTTATAGTCCGCGGATAAGACTTTTTATTACTTTAGAGGGTTACTAACTATACGCTATTTTACTTATTATAAGCTCCCTTATAACTTAGTATAGGATATATTACTACGCTATAATAACCCTAGCTCTAAGCGAGTCCTCTAGGTTAGTAACCTCTTACTAAGTATTCTCTATATCTTCCCTTGCTCTTTAGCGTGAGGTTATTATAGCTACTATAGTTATAATAATATTAGTATACTATAGAGCGCTATACTAACTAGAGACTAAGGTATCTCTACCCCTAGAGCTATTTATCTAAAAGGAGTATTATTTTATACTAGCCCTTATAGTATTAATAAATACTCTTAAGGTCTCTATATTACTTTATAAAGTAGTAATACTTATCTAGAGGTTTACTAGTAGGCTACTAATAAACCTTAGCTTCCTTACTAGGGTTAGGAGTATATTATTATATTTTACCTCCCCCTCTATATAATCTAGCCTCCTAGATAGCCTATCTACTAGGTTTATAACCCCTAACTTATGCTCTAAGTTAAAGTTAAATACTAAGAGTTTATATACCTATCTAGCGAGCCTTCCCTAAAGGTCTTACGCTAATATACTAATAACTCCCTTTAGCACTTAGTAGTTTATTAGAATTATAAACTTTTTTAATATACCCTAAAGGTAATAAGCCTAGTAATCTAGGCTTTTAACTATAGTAAGAAGCTCTTATTAGCCTACTCTCTAATACTACTTAGTATTACTAAGCTTCTATAAATAATAAGTAACTAGTTACTACTAGCTATTAATATATTATAATAAGATACTAGATATAGCTTTTATAAAAGCGTCCGTTTTAACTCTTATTTTATAAGTTAGGTCCTAATATTAGAGAATAGTTACTAAGTAAAAAGTAGCTTAGAGCTATTTAAAGGCCTATTAGGCCTCTTCTAGCTAGTAAAATTCGCTTCCCTTCTTATTATTCTTACTACCCTTTAGTAGGGATATTATAGGGGCTATAATACCTAAATAGCTTATAATAAACTTATAGTAGAAGTTATAGAATCCTAGGAAGACTTAGATCTCCCTATAGGTCTTAGGTAGCTTTTATTTAGTAATAGCTTAGACGCGGGTTTAGTCTATTAATATACCTTTAGGTATAATAATATACCTTAGTAACTCTAATTATTATTAGTAGAACTTATACTTACTAAGCTTAGTATATAGCGCTTACTAGTAAAGCTTATAGAGTATTTAGCAAAGGTCCTTTATATATTACTCTCTTATCTTAGAGTAGATTATAATATTATTTATATAAGTAATATAATAAGTATCTAGTAGCTTAGCAAGCGCTTAGTAAATATATACTTAGAATATTACTAAGGTATTTATAAGTCTAAATAGTATAATAATATATTTAAAGTACCTATAATAAGTCCTAAAAGCTATCTTCTAGTAGTCTTCTAGCTTAATATAGATATAGTAATATATATCTTAAAAGTCGATTTTTAAGATCTATTTTACTCCCTAAAGCCTATCTAATAGCTTATTAATAAGGGGGAGTAGATATTAGTTCTTTAGTATTACCTTATTAAGGCTTTAATAATCTATATAAAAGCATAAGGATCTATCTTTCTTAAGTATAAAGAGAATAGGGGCGCTTATCTTACTTATTAAGAGTTAAATCTACCCTATTACTTAGTTATTAGTAATATATTAGTAGAGCTCCTCTAGCTAGTATTTATTTAGTAGGTAGATAGGCTTATATAGAGGTTTCTTCCCTTTAACTAAGTTAATAATATATTCTATACTCTCTAAGGCTAGGTATTCCTTTATTAACTACTTATTAAACGTTACTTATTTATTAAGTAGCTCTAGTAGTAATTCTACTTCGCCCTCTAAGGTATCCTCTTTACCTAGGGCTTCTATTAGTAGCTTATAAAGGGTAATATTCCTTAAATATATATATAATATAAGCTTTCTAGCTATTCTTAATAACTTCTTATATAAATACTAATAGCTTAGTAATACTAAGGTGCTTATATCCCTAGGTATTTATCTAGGTATTAATTATAATACCCTCCCTTCTTATAGAATATTATAATAGGAGGAGGTCCCCTATTCCTTTAGGGTAGGGAGCCCTAGTAAAGAGTTACTATATCTTCCTATAACGCTTCGGGTAATATGCCGCAGCGATATAATAACCAATTGCGCCACATGCGCAAAAGATCCGCCATTCCGCGCACTTCGTGCCGGAATATACTACATATACGCTTATATAGGCTAGCTACCGGAAGCTAGTCTCTTATAATTACCCCCTACTCTAAGCGCTTAGTCCCTTAAGCGCATTAGAGATAAGATAGATAAGCATATACAGACCCCGAGGTCTATATAACTAATATCGCCACGTACGCACCCTCTAAGCCTAACTTAGGACTATGCTAGCGCATAGCCTAAGTACGCTACACGCTACTTATCCGCCGTCGTCACGCTGTAGCAGGCGGGATTCGAACCCTAACCTCTATATAGCTAAAAGGGCTAAGTCCAGAAGACCCCACGAAGTGCGTAGAAAATTATAACGCTTTAGGTAGTATACCGCAGCGATATAATAACCAATTGCGCCACATGCGCAAAAGATCCGCTATTCCGCGCACTTCGTGCCGGAATGCACCACACATGCGCTTATATAGGCCGGCTACCGGAAGCCAGTCTCTTACACTTCCTTAGTTATCCCCTTAAGTTAATAAGGAAGAAGGTTAACTAGTATATATTCTAGCTTATTATAGAGGACCTATTAAACCCCTCTAATATAGGGGCGCGCGCTATTATAAGTTATAGTTATAGGGACTTTACTAGTTAACTACTAATAATATTAACTTAGGAATAGGAATCTATATCTATTACTACTTCTTATTTAGTAATATTCTAGAGAATAATTACTTATTCTTTTATAATATCTCCCCTTAGGAAAGTATCTAGTTTTATTATAAGTATAAGGGTTATTAATATAATCCCCTAGCTTATTCGTTTTCTAATAAGTTAAGTTCCTTAACCTCCCTCGTAAATTAGATTATATTAACCCTTATTTTCTTAGTAAATACTTAGTATCTTACTAGCGTTTTATTTATACTTTATTATTCCTCTAGGTAGTTTACTCTCTTATACCCTTTCTTCTTATAGCTAAAGTATACTAAGGGGTTAGATATTATAGGTTATATATTAGAGCTAAATATAAGCTAGCCCCTATTAGATCCTTATAATATACTACTAACTAGTAAGTAAGGTATTAGGCTCTAGGTACCTCGCGTAATTCTATAGCTAGAGCTCTACTAGCTTCTCTTTTAGCTCGCTCTTACTATAGGGGGGACCCTTAGCGCGTGCTCTTTATTTATATATTACTTCCTACTTTTACTCTATAGGGTCTTATTACCCTATTAGTAATATATCTCCTATAGGCGTTCTACTTTTATAGCTATATCCCTTAGTTTTTATATTTTTTTTTATTATTATTTAAGCTCCCTATATAAAAAGGGGGCTAGTTAGAAGTATAATATATAAGCCTTAGCCTTACTATCTTCTATACTAACTATACTTAAGTTCTAATATATTACTAACTATTTAGTAAAGAACTATATTAGTAATTACATCTCCTTCTATTTTATTATATCTAGCTTTTCGTAGTATTTTTGCTCTTAAAGCTCTAAGTTAATATACTATTAGTAAATAAATACTATAAGGTTAGCTTAAGCTAGGTCTCCTTCTAGCCTAGCCCTATAGTATTACTACTAGGTCTATAGGGATAAGCTTATCTTTATAAGCGCCTATTAAACCTATTACTTTAGTATACTACTAGCGTATAGTTAGTATCTATCTTTAACTACTTAGATCTAGTTACTAACCTAGTCTATAGTAAAGTCCTTACTTATAGTATAGTAGTTATATATAAGGGGTTTCTTATATTCTCTCTATAAGTACCTCGTTACTAGGTAGTTAGCGAGTTCCTATAGTAAGGTAGTAGTTTATTCCTTATATTACTACTATTATAAATTCATCTACTCTATAAGACTCTCTTACTATCTCTATAGTAGTCCTATTACTTAGGTAAGGATACCTAAGACGCTAGCTTCTTAGGGGGTCTTAGGTAGGGTATCTTATTAGCTACTACTTGCTATTTATTCGCTAAGCGAGGGTAGGTCTACTTACTCTAGCGCTATCTAGGACTAGGCCTACCCCTTAGGATTATCTCTCTTATTATATTATTACTAGGGTTATTTATTCCCCTAGCGTAGTATCTATACTATATTCCTTATATCTTAGGGCTTAGTAAGTAACTTATATCGTATTAGCTAAGACTCTATTAGTTATATTCTATATACCTAGCCTAGAGTTTATTATAATTAAACTCCGTTACTAATTTATTAATATACTATTATTAATTCGTTTTAAATATTCTAACTAGTACTAGTTTCTTAAATTAAGGTAGAAGTAATAGAGTTATAAGAGTATAGCTATAAGCCTAAACTAGGAAAGGCTAGAATACTAGAACGTAGGTATATATAGTTATATTAAACTATTACTTAACCTTCTAAGTCTCTAGCTTATAGAGTTTTCTTAAGAGGATATATATTTACTACTAATTCGCTAATGTTTTACTAATAGCATTGGCTCTATATCCTGCACCCGCTATTGTTCCTTATACTATTATAGTTAGTATTTATATAATAAAGTTATAAAAAGTAGATTATAAGTTATACTTAGACTATTAGGTCGTGCGATAGGTCCTAGACTTAACTTAAGAACCTACTAACTTGCTCTTAATAGGCGAGGGTAGTTATTTCTAAGTTAATTTACTCCCTAGATTTAATATCTATAGCTTTTATAATAATACCTTAAATATATAAGGCGCTTTTTATTATAATAAGGAGTAGTTACTAGAGTATTACTAAGTCGAAGTTAATCTATAGTAGACTATTAGATTAACTTCGCTATTATATACCTTATATATTAACTCCTAAGGTTCTTAGAACCTCTATTATAAGGCTATTAAGGTTAATAATACTTTCTATAAAAGCGGAATAATAGAAGGTAGTAGTAGCTTTCTAGGTATCTAAAAAGTATATTATATATAGTAGAGTATATAATATAGGTTAAACTTATGTAATAAAGTGTAATTACCCCTATGTGGCTGAACATAGGTGGCAAAAAAGGCACCAGAAGATTTAGGCGTTCGTCTCCTCTCCCCCGCATAGAATTCCGATGAGATATGCCCCGAACGCGATAAAGTTCTGTCCACCCTGGAAGAGATGGCGCTTCAGCTCTGTGTTTAGTAAACTTAGTAAACTTGTCGGGCTGGAAGACACTGGTCTTCGTGTTACCCAAAGTCTTTTCTCGAACTTGGCTCGGGATTCGTTCGCGTCAACTTCCTCCGTATCCAGAGGATGGGGCTGAGCTGGTGATGCTATATATACTATGCTAGCCGAATCACAGAAAGGTCTTCGTCTGAAACGGAGGATAACGAGAGGCCGTCATTCGTAGCCCCCTACCAGGACGTGTTTCTCATTGCCGCATGAATCCAGCAGCTACATCTCATAGATTGTGTGCTGCTCGTTGGTCTTTGGGACAAGCTGACACCCTTGCTGCTATTCCTGCAGAACGTGGTATACTTTTCACACAATCCATCCGCCCCTGCGTTAAGAAGTTGGCCGCTTGCGATTCGTGACAGCAAGCCGGTATTTCGCGACCGCCTCGTATTGATCACTGCGGTTGTACTCGCAGGCATACTCACAAAGACCACAGCGAAAATGCCAGTACAGCGACAGCAATGGTTAAGACAAGAAGCTATTGAGCAATGCGATTTGCTTTTCATTTGCTTTTCTGACTGAGAAGCGCCGGTTCAAGTCAAGACTGACACTCGACGCAGACTCCTGCAGCACGCCATGTGCCATCGCATCATTTCAATCCCAGGAGTCCAGTAGCGACGTGTTTGCTTTTTCCAGGTGTTTCCACTCGGCTAGCCACAGGAATCAAATCATTAGAGGCCGTCATCTACAGGCATTGTGCCTCCCCTGTGTCACCACAGGAGATGAGACTGATCAGGCTGCATGAACTTAGACACCTGCAACCGCGGGTTCTCTATAGAATGTTTTTGGGACGTATCTTTCCTGTCATCTGGTGGCACACTCAGGCCGATGGCTGCTCGTTCAGTCAAAGAAAGATTCCCGTGAGAAGGGCCGAGACATCATCGTACAAGGACGAATTCATCGCTTGCTCATTCTCGCAGCCCGGCCAAATTGGGTTATTCGGGAACCTCCAGCTGTAGTTAGCTATCCAAGGTTACAGAGGCTATTGCGATCCCCGCCACTGTGGTGACTATTGTTGTTATGATGGATTGGATCGTAATGGTTTAGCAAATATGATTGCCCCTTAAGGATGGTTGATCCATGGTCTGACTAGGACAGTTTGCAACTTCGAGGGCTTCGCTGCTGGGAGACAGAAACGTGTGGCCAAAATTGTAGAGATATCCGGTATCGTTGGTGTTCCAAGCGTTCATCCCTTTTCACTGATGATTTTCTTGCGAATGGACATGACAGATAATGACCGTCCGATCAGCTATACGTCTATCTGTGCAGGACGTGTGGGTATGACATTCCAAGATGGTTGATATGCGCTGCTGGCAAGTGTTTCTCTTGCACCTGCTAGTCGTGGTCGTTCCACGTCTTTCGGAGCTAAACGGTGCCCGGGACGAACGGACCCTGGGTTCTGGGCCTAGTTGGCCCCGCCCGAACCCCGGGCCGGCAAGAGCTCCCATCTCCGAGACCGCCGGAGGGCCGTTCCATTCAAGCCAAACCCCACGTGATCCCGGAACAGCTAGCTTGGTTGTGCCGGTCCAATCGTAGACGATTCCATCTAACGGCTGAGCCGCTACTTCAGTAGACGTCTTAACAGTTTAGGTTGTGGCTGAGGCTTAGGGTGGGGCTCCTGGCAGGCGGAGTCTTTCTGGAAGAAGGATCCCTGCCTGGTGCCAGAAATTCCATCCCCAATTGAACACCATCGTGGAGTCGAGAAACTTCCACCTCACCCTTTAGCCCATCCGAGCTTCGAGTCTCATCTCGCCCTTCAACTTCCCTTCAACCCATCAATTGGCAGGACTTATTCTTCTGTCAACTCTCCTCCTCCCGGATTCTACCTCTACTGGATTTTGCATTGTCGCCACTTAGGTTCACAATGTTCTAAGCCAGCAACCAAGCTACTCTCCTCGGTTATCTGCTGCTCCACGGTTTTCTACGCTTCGGCCTTCTTTAATCGGAAGACTGATTCTACTGGTCTTGTCCCCAACTGATATACACATCGTCAGTTGTAAGCATTGAACTCTCGTTGCAAGAAGCTTCTCAAGCTTTGTTGCAGGTGCCGTCTCCGAGCAGAGCTAATTGGCGACCCCCCTTGCAGGTACACCGAATCATCCATACCGCTCCCATCATCCTATCCTGTCCACGACGACGTCCACCACCACGAATAACAATGGCCTCTACGGATTCTACTATCGCCAACGGCTCTGAGATCTCAGCTGCCCAGAAGCTTCTCCAGACTCATGTCGACCATCACCCCACCGTCGAGGAGGTCCCTGACGAGGACCTTCCCCTGAAGTCCAATGCCAGCGAATCTGCCTCCTGGGCCGAGCCCATGTCCTCCAAGGCTGCCGGCAAGCAGAAGGAGTCCGCCGCCCCCGGAAAGAAGCTTGACACCCAGTCCCACGAGCTCTTCCCCGAGCTCGGCGCCTCCAAGCCCAAGGGTAGCCCCAATGTCGCCCCTATCTGGGGAGCCAAGAGCAACGTCTCTAGCCCCGCCAATGGTCTCTCCCGCTCGTCTACTCCTGCTTCGGGAGGCGGCGCAACCCCGAAGAACGGTCCTCCCTCGATGTCGATTCCCGGTCGCAACGTTGAAACCGTTGTTCTGGAGCCCCAGTTCATCCTTCCCCGTACCCAGCTCAGGCGCCCCATCGCCGACATCATGAAGGACATCAACCGCAAGTCGCGTGCCAACATCACCCTGTCCACCGCTACCAACGGTCGTCTCAAGTTCGATGCGACAGGTCCTCAGGAGGTAGCTCAACAGGCCCTCAAGGACCTTGTCCAGCAGATCGGCACCAAGGTCAGTGACAGTTCCAGCACCCTTCTTCAGCTTCCTTCAACGCTAACTTCCATCTGGCAGACTACCATCAAGGTCCCGATTCCCCAGTCCGCTCGCGCTCACATCATCGGAAAGGGTGGTTCTACAATCAAGGCCATCCAGGAGAAGTCTGGCGCTCGTGTCCAGCTCCCCAAGGTTGATGAGAGTGCTCCCATTGACGAGGATGATGACTCCACCATCGATGTCCTTGTTGAGGGTAACGCACTGTCTGCTGCCTCTGCTCGCGACCAGATCATGAAGATTGCTGGCGATCGTGCTGCTAATGTCAACACCAAGCTTCGCGGCATCCCAGCTGAGTTCTATCCCTTCATTGCTGGACCCAGCAATACCCATGTCAGCCGCTACGAGAACGATGGTGTTCAGGTCCGCGTGCCCCCTCACCAGATCTGGGCTCCCCGCGGCCATAACCTGGCTGTGAATGAAGGAGAGCGCCCTTTCTTTGTTCCTGCAGGTGACAACCACATTCAGTTGGCTGGTGAACGTGCTGCTGTTCAGGCTGCTCGTGCAGAGATCGAACGCCGCGTCCAGGAGCTGCAGCAGCAACTGGCTATTGACCAATTCAGTCTCCAGAAGGGTCGTCACCAGTTTATTGCTGGCCGTCGTGGTGAAACCCTCGATGAGTTCTTCAATGAGACTGGCTGCACCATCTTGCTGCCCACTGATGAGGAGGATGACTCTGTCACTGTTATTGGCCCTGCCGCTCAAATCAGCAAGGGTGTTGAAACTGCAATGGACAGAGCCATGAACATGCAGTTCTCCACCTTTGATATCGGTCGTTTCCACAAGAATGCCCCCGGTGGTGTTTCCCAGCACGCTCGCAACGTGACTCGTTTCCTAAGACACCGGGACATGTTTGATGAGATTGAGAGGGCTCACAGCACCCATATCAACACTCCGTTCGGTCCCAATGGCGCCTCTCCCTACGAGCTTTACGCCCGTGACGGCAAGAATGTTCTCCAGGCCCAGTCGGCCATCGAGAAGCTTGTACACGCCATTCCCCCTGCCAGAATCGTTCCCATCCCTGTTGATCCCTTCTACCACCAGTACCTGAACAACGATGTCAGTCCTCGTATGAGGGACAACCACGGCGTCCATGTTGTTTTGCCCGAGGCTGCTGAGGCTGACGCCCCGGTTCTCCTGGTCTTCGAAGGCCCCTCTGCCCCTGAACCCAAGCCCCAGATCAAGACCGGCCGCCCCTCTGAGGATGAGGTTCGCGCTTTCCAGCAGAGCCTTGAGGATGCGCGCAAGCAGATCCTCGACATCATCAACAAGCAGGAGCAAATCGCTACCGCGTCGATTGACGTGCCCCAAAAGTAAGTACATCCCGGGCACCCTGAAACGTATCCTCATGAGATTAACGTCTCTAGGTTCCACGAGCGTCTTCGTCGTTTCATCAAGAAAGAGCAGGCCAACCGAGCTAATGACCAGATTCCCATCCGCGTCTCCTCCGTCGGCACTGTCGTCAACCTCCGCGGACCTGCTTCCGCCGTCAAAAACCTCGAGGCCAAGGTCAACGCTTTTGTCGAGCAAGAGAAGGAGGATGAGAAGGAGCGGGGCTTCACCATGTCTTTCGATTTCCCCCAGAAGTATGCCAACCACCTCATCGGCAAGGGCGGCTCGAACATCAAGGAGCTGCGCGACCGCTTCGACGTCGAGATTCAGGTTCAGGATGGCAAGGTTGAGTTGAAGGGCCCCAAGGCTAAGGCCGAGGCTGCCAAGGCTCACATCAGCTCCCTGGGCCGCAGTCTCGCAGACGAGGTCACCCACATTCTCAAGGTTGACCCCAAGTTCCACAGAGAGCTGATCGGCTCGGGAGGAAGCGTCACAAACCGTTTGCAACAGAAGTACAAGGTTCTCATCTTCTTCCCTCGCTCCGGCAAGAGCACCAAAGATGAGGAGGGTGACGACGCTGCCAGCGATGCTGGCAAGCCTAAGCGCCAGCAGAACCCCGACGAGGTTATCGTTCGTGGTCCCAAGAAGGGAGCGGACGAGGCTCGCGATGAGATTCTGTCTCTTCTCCAGTACCTGAAGGATACCTCCTTCACGGAGACCGTCTCTGTTCAGCAGAAGCAGGTTCCGTCCATCATTGGCCAGGGTGGTGCCGCTCTCGACGAGCTCCGCCAAGTTACCGGTGCCAAGATCGACATTCCCAGCGGACGTGATGCTGAGACTGTCGAGATCCAGATCAAGGGTACCAAGTCTCAGGTTGCTGCTGCCAAGAAGGCTCTCGAAGAGAAGAGAGACGTGTTCAACGACACCGTTACCAAGACCCTCGAGGTTGACAAGAAGCACCACAAGTCTCTCATCGGCGCTGGAGGTGAGATTTCAATAAGCTGGGCGGAGTGTTTTCATGCTGACTTTGAGTAGGTGCTACCCTGCGTGACATTGTCGTCAAGGCCGGTGGCTCTGACGACCGCCGCGAGCTTGCGCGTACCATTCAGTTCCCCAAGGCGGAGGCTGACGGCAACACGATCAAGATTGAGGGTCGCTCCGATATCGTCAACAAGATCGTTGCAAGAATCGAGGAGATCGTCGCAGAGAAGGAGAGCCAGGTCACCGAGATTTTGGAGGTCCCTATTGAGAAGCACAGAACCCTCATCGGTCGCGGTGGTGAGGCCAAGCGCCAGCTTGAGTCCCGGCTCACCGTCTCTATCGACATACCCCGCCAGGGTGACGGCAAGACTGGTGTCAAGATTACCGGTCGCCCCGAGCACGTCGAGAAGGCCAAGGAGCACATCGCTTCGCTTGTCAAGGAGCGAGAGGGCGAGACTCTGCAAGTGCCCCGCGGTCTGCACCACTCCATCTCCAATAACGGCCAGTTCTTCCGCCAGCTTCGCAACAACCACCAGATCTCTGTTGACCATGCTGGTGCTGCCCTTCCCCCCAAGCCCAGCGCTGGCGCCAGCCGCAGCAACGGCGGGGCCCTGCCTCTGATCACCGATGATGAGGATGCCGTTGCAGATGCCCATTCCTGGAAGGTCCTGGACATCACTTCTGGCGAGGACGGTGAGATTCCCTGGGTCCTCCGCGGTTCTCCCGAGAACATTGAGAAGGCCAAGGCTGCTATCGCCGCGGCTATCGAGCAGGCACGCAAGAACACTCACATCGGCTACCTCGTCCTGCCCGACCCCAAGACCTACCGCTACGTCATTGGCCAGGGCGGTAGCAAGGTCAACTCCATCCGCAAGCAGAGCGGTTGCAAGATTAACGTGCCCCGCAACGACGCGAAGGAGGACGCCATCGAGGTCATTGGTACCGCTGACGGTGTCGAGAAGGCCAAGGACTTGATCCTGACTGCTGTACAGGAGGGTCTTAACTCCCGCGCTCCCCGCGACTAGAATTCCGGGAGCGAAACTCGTACATCATCACCAGAAATGATCATGCAGAACCAGTTCAGGGCTCAGCCGCAGGCCCTTGTTATTAACTGGTCCGACCTGTCGTATGAAGACTCCTACGAAAAGGCGGCGGAGCAGTGGTAGGGAGTAATGGTTTTGAGTACTTGGGAAGTGAGGCTACTTTATTCATAAAAATGCCTGGACGAATGTAGGGTCTGGGCAAAAGCTTGACACATATAGCACGAAACGGAATAAATACTGGATTGATCTAGGTGGACGTGCCGAACAGGGACAAGTGATGGTGCCAACTGGAAGTGGAAAGGACTCTTTACGGACGCGTTCAGATGAGGGGTTGGCGGCCCAGGAACACGGTTGTATAGGACAACCATACAGCGCTTCCGAGTTCCCCTTAAAACGTTGCTGGCCATCGCATTTATCCTCAACACAGACTCAACATTTACAAATCGTTAGTCCAGTATTGCTCCAAGATCGTTAACGCCTGCGGTTCATTGTGATCGAAACAGCAAGCAGCAGATTCTATGACGATTGCCTCAGCCCTTCTTGCTCATCTCAAAACCAGGTCTTTTCCTAATTCCCTCTACTTGCGGTAGATGTAGTGATAGAAACTTCAGACGAAACTATTTTGAGATTTTTTTCGAGATCATGATGGACAGAATAGTGGAGACTAAAATCGGCGGCGTCTGTATTCTCCAAGCTGTGCTGCTTGCGTCACTTGTCAACGAGATTCTGAGTTTTCAACCTCGTAAGTTGGGTGGGGAGATGACGGCTCTCTAATGAGGTATCTCTAATGCCATCAACCCGCGCTTCTCTCGTTTCGATTTGCGCATGCCGGCATCACGGCTGCTATGAGCTGCCCTTCCCCCATCGCAACCACACCCCGCTACTTCCGTAGCGTAATACGATGAGCTTCTTGACATCCTAGCCGCTGGGTTTTGGGGTTGGTGGACTTAACATCATCAAGACGAGGGACCGATAGCTCTCCGGGTTTGACGCAGAGCTGCTCTTTTTTGTGGCTAGTTTACTGCTGACCTTCCGCGGGTGTGAACGCTCTCCTCCGGCTTGTCCTTCTGAAGTGAATTATCAGGAAGTCCAAGTGCTTAGGTTTCGATATATCTTTGTGTCCGCGGGCTACGTGATTGCCTCAAACCCAAACACTTATCTGGAGACTCCTCTCAGGACTTGTCTCTCATCCCGGGGGGAATGAAGACAATCTCGGATGAGAGTGAAAGCTGCAGGCGAAGAAGTGAATACTCTTGGAACGTCGGGAAGAAGTCAAGTCAACAGTGGAGAGACATATCCATGAGGGATGAACAACACCCTGCGACCGAAATGAATCCGTGGTTTCGACTTCAATTACCCGGGGGTTTTTGTTTTTTTCTTTGCTTTGCTTCTTGTCTGTTGGTGTTCGTTCCGGGTTGCTATTGCGTACAATCTACAAACGTCGACGGCGTTTGTTTATCAGCTACGGAATATCACCAGCGGCGACTCACCCCTTGTCTCGGTACTTTTGGCTTGTTCCGCGTGTTCATCGGCACCTATCATTGTATCTCATCTTTTCTGATCAAGCCATCCCAGCATAGCATCGCCGACTGCCAAGAGAACCAAGAGCTTTCGGTCTGCTTATCGAATACGAGTAGCAGAGCGCCAATTATCACCGTTACATTGAAATCCCGAACAGAGCGCCCTCAACGCAGTCTTTCTTGCCTGTTAGCCGCGCCACTGGTCATGTCCTCGCATGCGCGGTGTGACTACTATTTAACTAGTCTTGCCCACACACCTCCTCCCCTCCACCATTGTTGTCATGAATCAGTGACATGCCGGAACACACAAGGCTTCATGTCTGTCGGACGATGGAGAACCAGAAGGCAGATGAGAAAGACAGCGACATCTGAACTCGGGGTCTGTGAGTAGCCAAATGTTATGCGGGGAAGGAAAAAGTTCTGGACAGAGACGAGATGACAAAGAAGCCCAATAAACATCCCTGCCAGGAAACCCAGCCGCCGTGTCGGGAACCAGACCCCCCACGAATCCCATGTTATCCCAGCCAGGTGTGCATTGGAGACTGTAATATCCTGGTCTGCGCTAGCTTCGAGAAGCTTAAGTGAAGGTTACTGCCTTCTGGGCTACACCGCTGCTCAGCAAGTTGCGTGGTTCGTTTAACAACCCCATTTTGGAGGCTACCGTGCCTTATTTTAAGATTCACCATTGAGAACGGATTCCATGGCGCAGACCTAAGCGGGGAGGATTTGGCTGAAGCCTTTTTAACTGTTACATAACAATGTTTGAGAGTTAG
This sequence comes from Colletotrichum ledebouriae, assembly GCA_036785755.1. Taxonomy (NCBI): domain Eukaryota; kingdom Fungi; phylum Ascomycota; class Sordariomycetes; order Glomerellales; family Glomerellaceae; genus Colletotrichum; species Colletotrichum ledebouriae. The sequence goes on along the minus strand of JAVHLU010000634.1, from coordinate 32,521 downwards.
TCGACAGACACCGCTGCCATGACTATATGTCCATCTAGCTTGCGGGATGCTGGTCAAGGTCTCGTCTTCGCCGGGGTTAGCAAAGCCCATGAGCTAAGACCAGGGCTTTGCTAGTCGAGACATCATGGGCAAGTGGGTAGTGATGGTGATTGATGAAAGTATTACCTTGCCTCTGAGGTAGAGTTTGAGGAACTCGGGCGTATCAGAAAACCCCGCCAAAGCTGTCTTTCGACGGTCTCCAGAAGACGGGCTATTTGCGAGCAAGGTCGTCAATAGTACAAGACTGCGAAGTAAGTATCAGTGGTCAAGTCCCAGCGGCTAGGGACTCTGATGGCTCTGGAAGAACTATAAGAACTACCCAACACGATTGAGCACTGCCCAATCTCCTATATTACCTACCGTGTACACGATCCCGGTCAATCGGAGCTTCATATATAGCATTATCATGTGAGGGTGTATTTGCAAGCGGAGCTGACAACCGCAAAAAAGCATGATCGGTCTCGATGATTTGAAGTGATTGAAGGAAGTCTGCACGTCGATCTCGACGGCAATTCACAATCAAGCTGCGGACATAGGGCGGTTGAGCCTGCTAGTGGAGTGACACTGACGGTCCACAGTGGCGACGCTGGGCAGCAGACGCATGCGACCCGTAGGATGTTTCGACACTAGATTTCCGGCATAATAGACTTGGAGCCGCGGAGGCGGAGGCGACGGACTGATGCTTGATCACGATGAAGCAGAGCGAGCCTGGCCCTGTGCTTCGAGACTCGAGAGGCGGATTGGGAGTAAGCATACTTGCAAGGTTGCGTTGCAGCGAAGAGAATTTTGAAGCAGGGTGGAAGGTCTCGTGGGAAAATAGGAGACGAACGCCTGGCAAAGACCGGTGCAGGCCTATGCAGGCGTTCAAGATGGGTGTGGGACACGTTTTCAGTATCCCCTGTGCTGTCAGTCTGGCATCATCATGCCATGTACAGGTAATGTCGCCGCAGGGTAGACCAGAGGCGGGTGAGTTCCGTTGATTGCTGATTTGCGCGTGTAATGGCGATGAAGTCGTAGGTGCCCAGTGTTTGGCGGCCGACGTTTCATTGCCTGCTGTTCATCTAAGAACGTTTGTGAAGGAAGGATTGAATGTCCGTGCTGCAGCTCCCCTGTTAAGGTTCGACCTTGGCGCATCATTCATAGTAGCTCAAATGTCCACTTCCGTTTTTAGACAGGCTCTTTTGCTCTAGGCCCTGGGGCGTTGAGTGCATGCATCGTGACGGATTACGGAAGCTCTAGCTCCTACGAAAAACCTGGGGCAGCTTAGGGAAACGGGGAACAGCCACTTGGGACGGCCGGGGATGCCAGCACGAGAGCCTCAAGAATGGGTGCGCACTTGGGGTCGGCCCCACGAAAAACACCACTCGGTCTTCGAGTCCCTTACATTATCTTAGGTATCGTGAAGTTCCATCCCAAATTGAGTGTAGGTAAGTGCAATCCACCAAAAAAGTTGGAGCATCGCAACTACCTAACCGGGAAAGAGTTTCAATTGAGCAGCTGCCACCCCGAGGGCCCTTGCTAAGGTACCTTAGCTGGAGGCTGGAGGGTGTCCTTGCTTTTGAGAAAAGAAAAGCAGGAGCACCTCTGGTGCGGCTCATCATGTATGCATGTCTGAGCCAAGGCGGCCAACGCAACCACTAGAAAAAATATTTTCCCGTCATCTGACCGATTTCAATCAGACACCCTTGCCAACATCATCTCATTGCTGTCACAGCATGCCACTACAGAGGCACTAGAGCATAGTCTTCCGGCAAGCAATCAACCTCCTCCCCGGCAACGTTAACCAGGAACGTCTTCAGATGAGCTGCTTCGGCGAGGCGCAGCTCATACCTCCTATTGCTCCGCCGACAAGGGACGGGGAGCGTCTCCTTTCTCCACGCTCACCGGCGCTTGCGACCGTCCCATCGGACCGGGAATAGGAATCGCAGCCGCGGCGTACAGTCCTCACAATATCTCAAACTAGTCTTCCCCTTTGAATACGAATACTGCGAACCGGCTGGGGACAAATCAATTGCAAATTGGCTGCATTGAGATTCCCTGAAAATCTTTGCACACAAAATTCGTCACATCTCCTTGCCTTATTCCAACCATAACATCAGAGACGCTGAGCATTTCTCGGTCAGTTGGGCTGCTGACTTGCTCATAATGCCGAAATCTTCGCAACATGCTAGCGGCTGCTGAACCAACCCCCGAACGGGAACACTCCGGAGTTCCTCCCCACACACTCTCTGGGGGCAATCCATCCGAGACTAGGGTCTGAGGATCTTCTACTGTCAACCCTTGCACCGGCGCATCCCGACAGCGCCAGGTGCAATCGAGCTGCAAGCTTTGGAAGAGGAATGGGGGGCCTAGTCTCAATTTACGATTCTATTCCAGACCGCTCGAGCTCTCCAAAGTCGTAAGTAAGTAAAGCCGTTTACCTGAAGGGAGGGATCAGCATACATACACTGGACACAACAGCTTCACGGCATCCAACTCCAGACAGGTTTAGACATTATTGGGTGTCAACGCGTTCGATTCGCATTGGCAACCCACCCAGTACACGATTACAAAATGCCAGATGGCTCAGGAGGAACAAGCTACCCCTGTTCGAATGCCACTGTCCGGTAGAGAAAGAAGCAACGCGACACCATTGGACGGTTGTCCGTCCCACGTTTTCTCGTTCCCGGATGGTATTTGATAAAATTTCAGTCCCGAATACCGCGTATGGTGAGACATTTGATGGGACCACTGACAGCTAAGTGCTAGATTGCGGACCAGAATCGAAAACCGCCGTTATTCTGGTTGATGCGGACAACGGCGAGCAACTGCTCAGACAGAGATTGGCTCGTCAAAATCAACTCGAACCGAGCCGTATGAGCCAAGAGCGTCACAAAGTCAAGTGAAAGAAAGCTTCTCCGGATTGGCTGTCTGTCATTACTATCACAACAATTGAAGCGCTGTTCTGTTTCAATTCTCTCGGTTTTGTTCAATGGCGAGAATTAGCAGAGAAAAGGAATGCCGTTAGGACATTATGTCCCGGGCAATCTGTTGCGGTTAACTCTTTTGGCACAAAATGCACCGTTTCAGCAGTTTCGGTGTTGGAAACGGACTTTCGAATGCTAAAAAAGGCATCCAATATCAGGAAGTCGTCCGACCGTCAACAGCGAGCGAAATTACGCACGCCTCAACCAGGTGCTTCATATCGCCTTATGTTAATCAATTTAATGGCTCGCTGATCAACACTCTGCCCACGTCTTGTCCTCTCGATGTCGCGGACGTGGGATTGGGACACAATCCAATCAAACCCCGACCACTGCTCGAGCGAAATCGGAGAGCGTGCTTCGAATCTGAGACGTATTCTCAGAGCCACATACATCTCAGACAGACAGGCGACAACCAGGTGAGCCGTTAGTGCCTTCTTCATGCACATGGTTCTCCACTCGATGCGGACTTGCGTTGCAGCAGTTGTCTTATAGCACTGGACAGCTTGGCCAATGGTCCTGGCGAAACCGTGCATCAGCCGTGGAGGAAACAATAGTCCTTTCACTCGCAACATGTCATGCAAACCGCATCGATTTGTGATGCAAGCTGCGATAGTTCGACATGAACTTCAGCGCCGGGGACCCTGTTTCTCGAATTCTATAGCACAATCTGAAAGATTTTGGCAGAGAGCAGTCGACGGCCTTTCGTCTACCATAGTGCAGTACATCACAGCGCCGATTGGCCCCGTCGGTGCCCCAAAAGCAATTGAATTGAGGCAGAACCCGCAAAGCAAGGATCGGCACGCCGCTATTTGCCACTGGTCCGTTTTGTATTTGCCTCTTGCATCCATCTTTTCACCGTTGCTGCCGTCATCCGGGGAACAAGCTCAGGATCAATCCTAACTGTTGGATCGGTCGCGACAATTAGGAGTCCATCGCAGAAGAGGGCCTGGCAAAGAGTGTCTGCGATGGACATTGCGGTCGGAAGCGCTGCTGATGATACACTTGCAACCGTTGATTTCATTTCAATTGTCCGACATTTGGAAAGCAGCGAGTCGCGGCTTGAGCGGCGGCACCTTAGGTTTGGATTGGTTGGAGAAGCTGAGTCGCCTCTCAGTCAGGGGCTCAGACTCAAGACACAGTTTGTTCAGAAATAAAATCAGACCCAGGGAAAACAGGGACCAGAAAGCCCGAATTGGAGAACTTGACAACCACCCGACTCAAGCACGGTATGATAACAGGAAAGGAGACGGGCGCATCCAGGCAGACCATCAGCATGGTCCAGTCGGAGAGTTCCTCGCACAAAGCAACCGAACGAGCAAGCAAAATCCCAGAGGCGATGTGTTGTGGTTTTCGCTCCGTCAAGTCGGGTGGCCCGCCGTGACGCCCCGGAACGGCTCCCGCATTACACTTGCGGCATCCACTGGCTTCCCAATGATGTCGGACTCTCTCCCTCTCTCTCCCTCTTTTTCTTTCTGTGTTCCATAAGCTCGCCTCAACTCGACACAAGCTTTTCTTGCTGGACTTGAAAGGCGAACATCATGACGGCGGCGAGTCTTCATCCCATCTCGTCCCACCACCACAACAGGGTTTCGGCTGATACGCTGTCATCATTGCCGTCTGTCATGCAGTTTGCAGCTGGTGACGGCATCAGGGACCACCAGTCGACAACAAGCAAGACCCGGAGACCCGTTAACTAAGCTCAGAATGTGCCTCACGATGGGGTTTCTGTTCTCCATACAACAGAGACGATGGTCAGTGACGTACCCGTACCTTGAAAAACGCTACATCGCTACCCTACCCTTATGAACGGTAGGGTGGATTCCCAGCAGGGGGAAAAGGGGTGGGGGGAGTCCCACGCTACAGCGGGCACTGCATTAGCGTCTTTTCACAGAGGCAGCTTGACGGCGGGCTTCGACGGAGTGACCGCCACCCACCTCAGCTGCACGCTGAGCTGCACTCCATTCCGCTACTGCAGCCGCTTGAAGTCCCGGAGCCGCGGCCATCCCGATATCCAGGTGGCATACGCAGAGCTAGCCCAGTTTTTTATACCAATCGTGGCCTTCTAGAAGGTGTTCAGTGTCGTCGCAGGTGGTGGTCTGATATGTGAGGTGTCGTATTTGAGGGCTCCTTTAACTGGAAAGTACCCGTGTTGGAGCTTAAGGGGGTGACCCTTCGACTCTCAGGGCCTTGATATTTCCTGCTGGAGCCCCCGTCCTGTATTTTTGGAGCTAAACACCGCCGGGACCCCCATCTCGCTGATGTGTGGATGCCCACGGGAGGGTGTCGTAGTGCATGGTGCTGCCCCCAATCCCAAGCAACGGAACGGCTAGTACCCCTGTAGCGGCAAGCACCTGGCAAGCCCAAAAGGGTGTGTCCAGATCTCCGAAAGTGCGCATCTCATCCCATCATCCCGACCGGCCGAAACAATCCCATTCACCGTCAAAGTACTGCGTACCACCCGCATGAGCTCCAGCAACGACAGAAATATTTCTGGATGAAGTTTGGAAAAAAAAAAACAAAAAAAAATGGGGCCTGGGGAGACACTAGGTACTGTAGGTAGAACAGTTCCGCAATCGCCGCACGCCCAGCTTCTCCACACAACCACAGTCCGTGGTCTCGCAACACTAGGTAGGAGCTACCATGACTGGCCTTCACTCTGGCACCTTGCCTACCGTGCCTGCCTCAGATAGCGTAAACTGTTGCGGGAAGGTATGCAGATGGGCTATCTGGCTGTTCTGACGCCTTTCCTCTAGCTTAGCCTAGCCCGGTCAGCCAACACGGCAGGACCTCACCGTAGCTTCCCCGTTCTTTCCTCATCTCACCTTCATATTCATAACCTTGCTCACTTGTGACTACTACACCAGGATATCAGCCAACTATACTTTCTCATACTGACCTCACCTCACTCTCTAAAAAACCCGGCTGTCCCTTCCCTCCTTCCCTCCTTTGCTAGAGCTTACCTCACACGGGCCACGCTCTCCCCTTCCCCCCCTTGGGACCTATATCAATTTGGACGCGCTACTTCTCAGACCTCTTCGTCCTACATTTTCTCCCATCCACATTCCATTTCACTTTCTTCTTCCACCACAACAAGCCTGACCATTGCGCAAACTTACCATCTTCGCGCTTCCATCAACGGTCAAACAGCTCTTTGCGTCTGTATACTCTACCCTACAGCATTCTCACCTTTCATTCCCAATCCTTAAGAATTCTTACCCCTCCCCGACCGACAGCAGAAAAAATGGCCGCCGCCCGCTCTGCCCTCCGTCTCTCTACCCGCTTCGCTCCCCGCGTCGCCATTCGCAGCCAGGCTGTTCGTCCCTTCTCGATCTCTGCTCCTGCCTTCAAGAGCGATGTCGTCCGCGAGAAGGAGATCCCTGTGTCGGTATATGCTCCCGATGCTAAGGGTACTGGTCAGTCGGACCATTTCTCAATCCCCGTCCGCGAGCACGACTCTCGCCCTCCTACCGAGTCGCCGCTTCCTACTCCTGAGAATGACAATGTCGTCCCTCTTACCCGCAAGACCTTTGACTCCATGCCTCCTATGATGCAGAAGCTGTCTGTCATGGGCAAGACCATCATCATCACCGGGTAAGTTGGGCACGCCAATTGACTTTTTCATTGCCAAGAAAAGCATAATTGGGCATTTTTTCTGACTTGATTTTGCAGTGGTGCTCGTGGTCTGGGCAACTACATGGCTCGCGCTTGTGCTGAGGCTGGTGCCAAGGCCCTTGTCATTTTCGATGCCAATCAGGAGTTGGGTGATGAAGCCGCAGCAGAGTTGCACCAGAAGACTGGCCTGCCCGTCACCTTCTTTAAGGTGGATGTCCGTGACGGCGCTGCCATTAATGCTGCGGTCGACTCTGTTGTTGAGCTCTATGGTGCTCCTGATGTTCTGGTGAACTCAGCTGGTATCGCTGAGTACGTCATTCCCCACATTGCGATGTGCACCAAATGCACAACATTCCCCCTTTCGGTTCAGCAGCCCCGCTAACATACGTCTTTGAACAGCTCCAACATCAAGGCCGAGACCTACGACCCCGCCATGTTTCGCCGTCTCATTGATATCAACTTGACTGGATCCTTCCTCATGTCCCAGTCCGTTGGCCGTGCCATGATGAAGGCTGGCAAGCCTGGCTCCATCATCTTGGTTGCCTCCATGTCTGGTAGCATTGTCAACTACCCTCAGGAGCAGTCCTGCTACAACGCCTCCAAGGCTGGTGTCATCCAGTTCGGCAAGTCTTTGGCTGCTGAGTGGGCTAAGTATAACATCCGTGTCAACTGCATCTCCCCCGGTTACATGGACACTGCACTAAACCGCGTGCCTGCTCTTGACGCCCAGAAGAAGATCTGGAAGTCTCTCACTCCCCAGGACCGCCTCGGCGCTGTTGACGACCTCAACGGTCTCTGCGTCTTCCTGGCCAGTGACGCCTCCAGCTTCATGACTGGCTCCAACGTCATCATTGATGGTGGTTACACTTGCTACTAAGCGCGTGCAAGGACGTCTTTTCAGCTTTGCTGCTGAGCGACATCGCATGAAACTGGCAAGCGCTTGTCTTCCAATCTACGACACCATTGTCTTCGGCATTTCGGATTCCTTCTTGGCAAACGTTACGCCTTGCGATGGGAGGTATCGCTGATCTACATTTCCGGTACGTCTGCCTCGCGCAGTTGTGGTACCCGTGGATCCAGCACCACCGCCTCAACATTGGTCGCATCGTTCTGCGACTTCGTGCCGATTTCCTTGTGTTGCTTTTCCTACAGTCAATTGCTAAAGTCCGGGACTATACCCCCCAGCGCCAAGGGTCACACGCCACCTAATCACTCTGGCTTTTTCATATCATTAAGTGTGCTTTCAAGCAGGCAAGGCAGTTCCAGGAGTCTCAAAAACGGGGCGTGTCATTTGGATCGAACCAACATTCAGGGATCCTTTAGATCCTTGGACCAACGTTCTTTTCTGGGTTAATGGGCTTTGTTGTGGCTTTGGGAACATCTACAAGAGGATAGAAAGAGATCCAAGGCTCGGACTCTGGGTTTCCCGGATAGATGGAGACAGACAAGATAGCAGGATAGAATCCAGGACACATCTCTGTGTGTCACCTACTTGATACATCTCAGCGCAGCCAAAAAAGTGATGTGACGTACCGAGCATGTGATTGTCCGATGTTACCTGTGGCATATGGTAAGTGTCTCAAAGCAGCCTCGCTGCTTGCACTTCCCCCCAGGAAAGCCTGTGCTTTTGTCAAGGAGAGCTCATCACGAAGTCACCACTAAGTGGATACCAAGTTAATTGAAGCCTTCTATGCACTGAACATAGTTCCACGATGTGGATTCTGCGGAGGGCCTAGTTCCTAGTAAAGATCGTAAAAAAAAAAAAAAAAAAAAGGAAAAACCTTCACGATCCACCCACCAACCGACGGGAACCACGATCCCCCTCGGCCCGGCCCTTGCCTCTGCTCCCTGCTGTCAATCCGTCTCTCTGTGTATGTCTGTGTTGCATGTGCATTCCGCATATGTGTGCAGGAGGGCCTGAGAATATGAGACTGTTTTTTTTTGTGGTATGAGATGAACTCTAAATCAAGATGACGTGGCGTGGGATTTCCAATTGGAGTCTTCTTCATTTGGGGTTCTTTTTTCTTTCCCCTGTTGCTTTGCTAACATCAAAGATGAGCCTAACCTTATGGCTTTTTTCCAGACTGTTGGTGGTGGTGGTAGTGGGTTCCTTGGCATACGCTGCTCCCTGTGATGTTTTCCATCCGTTGATTCGGCTATCCTGGACTACAAATGCTACGCCACATCATTGACAAAGAATGAAATTGCCTGCTAATGAATAGCCAGTCATCCTACAGCGACCGTCTTGCCTTGCGCTCTGCATTATCTGGTTCCTTCCTGTGAAATGCTATTCCCAATGTCTGCCCCCCTCGCCAACGCCTGGGTATTTAACCTGCACGCATAAAATTAAGGAATTTTGGAAAGCTGCCTTCGTGTCGTTACACTCGTCGATCGATGCGGCTTCAGTTGTCTCTCTCTGCTTCGACGAACTGGATAAGGGATACAACGTACGGTGCCTAGAAAATAAGTTAGCCATTTCGTGTTTGGAAGGATTTCAAGACGGGTTGAATCACCAGAATTCGGTTCTCGCTCATTATCTCGTATAAACGGGGGAGCAAGGTCCGGAACAGGCGCTCGTTCCAGCCGCCGCCCTCGCCTCCGAGCTCGTGCAGCTTGAGGAGGTCCTCCTGGGCAGGCGTCTTGACGATGTTGCGCGCAATGTTGCGGAGAATGAGGACGGCACTGAGCGGAATGCCAGCAGCTTGGGGACCGGCGGCAGGGTTCTGCTCATCGTGAATGGAGGCCGTTTCTTCATACTGGAAGACCAATGTGTCGCCAGGCTGGGATCCGGGAGAGGACTTCTTCTTATTGATTTCGATCCCCTTGAAGATCTGGCAGCAGTGGGTTTGGAGGTGATGGCTCAGTTCTGCGCGCTTGATCTTGGTGGGCGTCGCATACTTCTGGCAATCTGCCCACTGGCATCTGAGCTCCTCCTCCTTGTTGTCGAAGTTGCCTGCCTCGTTTCGAGTCCAGTTGAGATGGGTGGAGACGACGTGCTTCCACATAGTCTCGTTCGTTCCAAAGAAGTGGCCGCACTTCACAGTGGTGCCGTTGGACACGTGTGGGACATCCCAGAGGCAGCGAAGGAAGACTTTGCCGTCAAGACCCACGGGCTCAAGTCTGCAGCGAATACCGTGTATAATGAACTTTTGCTGCATCTCACCTGGAGCACCCGAGCCATGCCAGACCTCAGCCTTGGAGCCCTTGTAGACAGAGCAGCTGTTTCTGATAAAGTCTGCCGGGGTGATGAGCGGTTGGCCTGCTTTCTGGAGCGCCGCCTTAAAAGCGCTCTGGTAAGCCTGCCAAGCTGCGATCTGTGTGACGAAGGAGTCTTTATCTTCTTCGAAGAAACACTTAACCCACTGGTTGCAACGCTCAGGCTCTTCCAGCTTAAGAAGATCCTGCAGCAGGTCTTCGGGCATAGCCGCGGGATCATCCGTCTGACGCGGCTTGAACGGGGGCCGCAAGCTGGTCTCGTGTTGATACCGTTTAGCGTTGTGGGAAAGCAGACGGACCAACTGTTGAACCAGGTGCTCGCAGTTGAGCGACTTGACGAGGTTGTCGACATTGCCGACAACCGCGGTGTATTGGTAGAGGAAGTCGAGACAGGCGTCCATCAGTTCATCGTCATTCAGCAACATGAGGTCGCTGATCTTGATCAGGACGGCAGAAGGAACCTTGTCAAGCTTATTAGTCGCCTCAAAGTTCATCGAGATCCGTCCGAGCGCGCGGAGGGAAGTGAGAATCACGCCACGGTCGTCAGAATCGCGCAGGTGCCACATGAGGACCTTGTACAAGGGATCACGAGAATCGATCTCCATGTAGGGTGTGATCGACTCGGCAATGTCGAGCATCGCATGCTTCAGCTCCACTACCCACTCGTGCTTGGGAAGGCTCAGCACGATGCAGATCAAGTCCTTGATGGGCAGGAAATCAGCCAGGTGCGAAGCGTTCTCGCGAAGCAAAGACATGTTTCTCAACGTCAGGGCAGCTTCGTTGATGAGAACCATCTTATCGGCAAGATGGGCGGGAACGACGTGCTCATTAAGTTCCTTGGTATCGAGAGAGTCGATGCGCTCCAGGATGTCGTCGGTGCCCTCGTTGCCATCGAGAGTGTCGACGCCTTCCGCGGCCAACTGAGATATCCAAGAGATCTTCCACTTTACATCGTAGAAGTAGCTACCAATCTCAAGGACCTTTTCGACAAGACCTTCGCTGAGCCCTGGGAAGCCTTCGAACTTGAACTTGTCATGACGCTCGTAGGAGATCTTCACGAGATGATACAACGCAAATTGCTGCTCTTCGAAAATGTTCGAGCGCAGGGCCATGAGACAGCGAATGTAGATGTTCGGTCCCTCGAATCCGACTGTAATAATTTAGCAAGTGCACATACTGAACACGAATTTGGGGGTTGCGTACCTCCCGGGTGGGGTCCTGCACGGCGCGGCGGCTCAAGGAGAGAACGAGCCACCTGTCGGCGTCGAGCGAACTCTGCCGGGTTGTTGCTCGGGGTCTCAATCGGTCGCATGGGAAGTGCCTGCTGCTGTTGCGGTTGTTGCAACGACCGTGGAACGTACATGTCAATCGCTTGAGATACGTTCTCGCCATTGGCCGGGTTGAAGCTGCTGCTCGGGCCTCTTGGGGCGGGACGAGGTTGATGAGGAAGTGGAACTGGGGTGTGCTGGACTTGTTGCGTAGGTGTGTGCTGGACACCTGCTGGGTTGGTGATAACAGAAGGAGTGCTTGCGTGCGTCGGCTGTTGGCCGGAGGGCTGGCGAGTTGGTCTGGATGGGCCAGTGTCTGGTTGAAAGATGACTCTCTGAGGGGGCGCTTCACGCAGTCCACGGGAAGCTCTAACACTAGACGAAGGGGGAGCGTCGGGAGTTGGACGTTCTCGAGAGGGAGTAGCATCGTCACCAGACGCCGCTGCCGAGTCACCAACCGCGCCACTATCGCGCTTGCCCCGGTAGTTCTCTCTCGTACGGGTTAGGAGACCGCCGCCCTTGGCCGAAACATCCTCCAGAATGTCCTTTGGCGGCGGTTCCTTGCCATGATGAAACTTGATCTCATATGCCGCAAGATTCTTATAGTACTTTTCCTTAAGGGAGAAGGCAGTTGCGGCGATGTTGGCGCCATGGATGCCGAGTTGTTCCGTCATTCGACGCCATGCCAACTTTTCCTCAGACACTTTGTCATATCCGCCATTCTCAATGATGTGGTTGTACGTCTTGTAGAGGTCAAGAAGGATGGGTCCAACCTTGGGTTCGGCCTCGAGAGTGGTACCTCGCTCTTGATGGTATGCTTTGAGCTTATTCATGAATTCTTCGTACTCTGGGGTTCGGTCGATCGTGTGAGACGGGATCTCGGGCTCTTCTTTGGACGGCGCCATCTTGGATGGTTGAGGTCAACCTGTCCATAATCTGTTAGCCAGAATTCGTTCTGGAATGCGCATCATCCTTTGAACTGACCGTCGGGAGGGCAGAGGATTGCGCTTCGTGTGGGGGCTTCAGCCCGTCAGTGACGCCTCAGGAGAGCCGCAAGGTGTTGCGTAGTAATGTCGCAAACGCGTTCGTGTTTTGCCTTTGGACTCCGCTGGGTGCTGTCTGGTCACAATTTCAAGATCGGGACTGAAATTCGAAGGATTGGCATCACGCAATGGGTGGGGGTTGGTGGGCGTTCGCGGACGTTAGAGGGGCCCTTTGCGGTCGGGAAGTGATGCGCCGGAGACAGCCAGCCGAGCGTGTTTTCGCGACGGACCAGACGTTGAAAAATCCCCTGTCGCTCCTCTGGTTATCGGCACGTGCTGATAAGGCAGGACGGTTGGAAAATAGCCCAAAACGGCTAGCTCGCTGCACTTCCCCCCACTTAAGTTGCCCTTGCTGATGGGACGGGCAGAAGAACCCTTGCGCGGTCTGGGGTGCCGCCTTCCAACCGCCCAGTCCTACGCATGCTACACCCTCAACAGGTAGTTGAATCTCACGGCGTCTTTGACAGCCGGCATAGTTTCTGCACCCGACTTATTTCTATGAGGACTAATCAGCAGCATCGAAGCTAGGAAGAATGCTCATTTCCCAACTCCTAGAATTCTAATAACGTCAAGATGCCGCCTCTGCAATGGGAATACAGCCTTGAGCAGTGTAAGCTCCGAAAGAGAGTCCGGAATCACTCTTCGCAGTGGGTCTTGGACTCGGAGAAATTCAACTGTGTTTTGGGCGTCAAGTTTGAGGGGCTGCTCAGTCGAGGTCATCATTTGACCAAACCGACCCAAGAAGACCGGGACTTTGTGCTTCTCGTGCCCAGACAAGTCGGCACGCTTGTATGTTGACAATCTAAGGGAGGCGCCATTTTCCTAATGTTCACGTAGAAGCTCAACTTTGGAAGCTACGGCGGCGGTAATCGACCTGAATTCAACTACAAGCTTTGTCGTTCCGATAAAGATCTTCTTCTCGTTATCCGGTGGCACTCTGTTGAAGTAAGTCAATCGTTCTTGCTTCATCTCAAGTCTAGAATCTGAAGCAATTAGGACGACACGCCAATTGGATGGCAGACCACTCTTCGGTTTAAGAGACAGTCTGACTTCAACGACCTCTTGTGCAAGTTTCAGACCGAGGGATGGCCGATTCCATCTCTCAGATCGTCCCAGTCAGCTGCACAACCGTCAGTGTCCACGGCCTACGGGGAAACCTCGTCGAGTGTCAAGGCAGCCCAACCTACATTCTTCGAGGCTCTCAGAGAGCAAAGATCTCAAGCTTCTGCCCACAATCCTTATCGCTACGACCAAAGCAGCGTCGGGGCCCGGTATCGATCATCCAGTGTCGCATCTTTTCATCGAGCAAGCGATGTCACCCCTCTTTCTCGACAAGAAAGCATGGGACCATCTCATACGCAACCTTCCCGACCGTCCAGTATTACTCCTAGGTCAACGAGCTTGCATGCGAACAATGAGCTATCATCGAGATATGTCGCTCAAAACCGTGGGTTTTCTCCTCCCACGTCGCGCACGCAAGGTGCCTTCAGGAGCACAGCGAGGCCAGGTCCAGGACTTTCTAGATTGCTCGAAGGTGATGAGGCATCTATTCCGCTTTCATCTGGCATACGCTCTTCTGGGAACTTTTCTCCAAACATGGCGCCGGGGAGTACTCTGCTGTCGTCAACGACATTCCAGCAGCTGCCCTCACGATCTCCCACTCGAGAGGATGATAATCTTGCGCCTGTGGATGCATCACTTTCTAACCGACACCCTATTCCAAACATTGATCAAGAACTCGATCTCCCTCCTCGTCGGGTCCTTCCGTTCGCAAATTCATCGGGCAGGTCTACGCCGCGGATCGTTGACCAGAGCAATCAAGAATTGTCGCAGCCTCGTCCCAACACAGGCGCCACTATTCAGGAGACATTTAATCCCAAGAAATCAGCCACAAATATAACAACATCGAGAGACCCATCAGTGGGCGCCAACACACGGGGACGCATAATCTTGCGAACCGCAAAGAGGAAACAGGACGAAGAGGTCGATGAGCACTACGGCAAGCGGCGGAAGGAGGACTTGCCACTAAAACCCATCTCTACCAAACCAATCCCAGTTCCAATCATACCATCCCGGCCTAGTTCTCGTTCAAAACAAATAGGGACAGACGAGCCTGCGAATCTAGGTATCAGAACCGTCTCTGCCGAACATCCGATAGTGTCATTGCGCAAATCTTCCGGCAACCGACAACGACATTCTGATGATAAGGCCGAGTCCATCGCAGCTGGCACCCAGACAACAAGCTCTCAGCTTACCGCTAGCGACGGTAGCAGCCAGTATAGTGCATTTGCGCCAACGGAATGTGCTGAACCTGAAGCAGATCAAACTTTGACGACGCAGAGTTCCGATCGGGACAACAACCAGCAGTTGCAAGCAGACAACCCAATCACATTCGTTGGGGCTAAAACAGCTACTGAAGACGAAAGAACCGCTGACATTCATGCGCAACCAGCAGCAGACCAAGCTATTATCCAGGGAGATGCCTATGAGGGAACGCCTGTTACTAACCAGATTGACGACTCAGAACTATTCGTCGCAAAGTCAATGTTGCTGTGGGAGGCTAACCTTGCTGGGGAGGCCGCTTATCGTTTGTGGCTTGAGAACCCTGATTCTAACGAACATACCCAGAGGGTGGTGGAGGAGATGAGGAAAAAAATTGAGAGTTCAGTCCAGGCCGCGAGGAATCGCCATGGCCCTCCCGTGCTGGACCCGACATCGATTGAGAAACTAATTGCGAACATGTACACGAATTGACTAAGATGATTCACACAGGACTAACTAACGGAGCGATTTGCAGGAGCTTACTAGGGGGTTGCTACGATTGTACACATTAGACAGGCCTTGGAATTGACTCGATTTCAACTATAATTGATATTACAAAGACAGCTCGATACTAAACATAAACTCCTTGCCAGCCATGCGCGACTCCGTTTATCATACACTACTTTTTCTCAGGGCTTCGTCAGCCACCCTCGCAACGGTAGCCGAGCAGTCACAAAAGCCGACAGTATGGAAACCAGACTCTCAAATGTCGCCTCATTTGCGACATATTTTAGATCAACTCGAACACAGCGCCCGTCCCCCTGCTATTTCTAACCCCAACTCGCCTACTACCCCGATTCGATACCAGCGCCACGGCTAGGCTTTCAAGATTCGAATCATCGTCTTCCCGTCGGCCCGTCTGTAAGAACTCAGTACCCTCACCTCGCGACGCTCCACTCCAGCAGAGTCAATCCTCACCCTGTATTTCGGGGGCTTGGTTTCCGAGATATTGTGGGCGCCGTAGGCGGGAAGAGCCACGGCGTTATTCGTGGGCACCTCCGAGTCTTCGTCGTCGGCCGCGTAGGCAGACTCGATTTTGTGGATTTCGTTTGCGCGTCTGATCGGGGATTCCATCCCTCCGATGGCGTTTTCGCTCAGGCTCTCCTCTCCGGATTCCGTGATGGACCCGTGTGATTCAGCGGCACTTGCAATTTCGACTTGTGTGCGGTCGGCTGTTTGACGGCTCTTCTCCCGCGTCTTGGACGCAGCAGTTGCGGCGGATTTCAGAGAATGCTTCTGGGATCCGTTGCGAGCGGTTAACAACTGCTTTGCTGAACCCGAGTTCTTGGTCACGCGGAAGTTGCGACGGTCGCGTTGTCTTGATGTATTGGCGTTGTTTGAGGAGCTGTTCATGGGCTGAGCCAGATGCGTGCCCACCACGATGCAGTCTTGGGTATTGCCCATCTTGGTGGTGTCTTGGGCTTTGCCGTTGTTGTTGGAACGGGTTGCCATGTTTTGTTTGGGCTGTGTGCCGGTGTAAGTCTGGTGCAGGGATGTGCAGCAAGATGTCTGTCTGCAGATGGAGAACTGTGTTCTTGTGATAACGTAGCATGAAATCTCGTTTTCAGAAACGGGAAATCCTCTTGAAGATATAGCTTGTCCCGGTGCTTAACGGAGATAGCACTGTCACCCGGCTTCATGTTGATTTTGGGAATCTACGGTTCGTGGGCAAGTGAAGGTTTCAGGAACTCTGGTTTGCTGCGAGACACGAAAACTCAAAGCTTTCTCCGTGACGAAGTGCTCTACAGAGTAATCTTGCAAGTCGCTCGCTCGCTGCTGTTGGAGCTGATAGTTTGTGCATTTAATATACTTTTCGTCAATGTTCACATCACCTGTATCGTTGCGTCAAGAAGAATCTGACCCCGAAATACTCAGATGAAGATGGACGAATAATGATCAGAGGTTGATTTTGCTTTGGAGTTGAGGAAGTTCACTGCAAACCAGATTTGGGAAATCTCTGGTTGGTGCCGGGCAAGTTCTGGCAGAGTAACAAGCCCAAACTAGATTTAGCACTCTATCCGGGTTATATTGTTGCCTCTCCTCCACAACTACTGAGAACGCGCTTTCAGTAAACCACACTCAGTCCTCAATAGTATGCTTCAAAGCTTTCATGGATTTCAGCTTCATTCGGGATAAAAACTATTGATTCCTCAACACCTATTGATACTGGATATCAAACCAAACCACAGCCACCAACCTCAGTCTTTTTCAGGCCGCCGACGAACCCGCCAACTTTACCCAACCAACACCATCGCTCATACTCTTAATCAACTCAAGCCTTGCTCTCCTTGGCCTCCCCAATCTTACTCTCGTCAGGTGAGAATGTCAAACTAACGCTGTTCACACAATGCCTCTCATCAGTAGGCGTATCGAAACCCTCTCCCTTAAATACGTGTCCCAAGTGACCACCACAGTTAGCACAAGTGATCTCAGTCCTCAGCATGCCAAGAGTCCTATCCTCGTGCCTGACAACAGCGCCCGGGAGCGAGTCAAAGTAGGCAGGCCAGCCACAGCCCGACTTGAACTTGTGGGTCGCCTTGTACAGTGGCGCAGAGCATCCCGCGCAGGCGTAGACGCCCTCGGACGGGTAGTGCTTGTCGTAGATGCCGGAGCCAGGAGCTTCTGTGCCCTTTTGGCGGAGGATGCGGAATTGCTCTGCGTTGTGTGTTAGCGTTCATTCAACGCCCATACTCAACCCCTATCTGCGAAAGTACTCAAGAAAAAGTGACGTACCCTTGTTCAGAACAGCCCTCCACTCATCATCGGACCTCTTATCAGGATACGACATTTTGTCCTGCGAAGAAGAAGAAGACCCAAATAAGGCACCCAGGAACGGGATGCTAGGCATAGAAGCGCGCAACGGACGAGTGACGAACGGTTGCTGGACCGCAGCGAGCTGCGGGGCGCGGACGCGGGTGAAGTTGGAAAAGGTGTAGACGAGAGTTGAGAAAAAGGGTGAGAATCGCATTTGCAGGAGTCTCACAGCGATAATGATTCTTTCGATAAGCTAAGAGCTGTGAATCGGTTGCAGACGGCAGCAAGAGACAGGTGGGGGGTTTTGGTGAGGTTTTATGCACGACAGGTCGCTGTCGTCTGAAGGTGTTCCACTGGAAGTTGAGTCCTACAGTACCTACTAGTGACGAATCGGAGCCCGGGCGGGATCTGGTAGGCGCAGGTATTTACAGGGTCCGCGGGGTCTTGCGTCAACGATTTTGGCGGGGGCGCCACAGCGCTCCAACATCGCCACAGCATGGAATGACTGCTGGATTCCATCATGATTCCGTGGTTTGGGGTTATCCGAGGAAACACCGCCGCATCCGTTGGGTGGGATCTCACTCAGCATCCTTAAAATATCGCCTCTCAAATCTCACGTCAATTTGGAATGATGGAGGAGTTTATGATGTTCTGATATGATTTGGTTTTCCTCTGCCACATTGACGCTTTTCAGGTATTTCCGCCCCAAATAACCTCACCTCCCACCAGGAATAGCCTCATAAGACAACGCTTTTCATACGCCCCACCGATAATCACTCAGCCGCCCGCCTGTTGTCTCACTGAACGCCATCCCATTTCTCAAACCACGTCCCCAAAAATAATAACACTAGTCGTTGCGGATGAGACTTAGAAGTTGTCCTTGCCGGCGAATTTCTCGTTCTGAACGACTTCAACCCAGTAGTTGTCGGGGTCCAGAAGGAACGCAACGTTCTTCATGCGACCGTCGGTCAGGCGCTTCTTCCAGTTGCACTTCAGGTCTTCGAAACGCTGGCAAGCAGCGTCGATGTTGTCGACGGTAACGCCTAGCCATAGTTAGCGCTTCAATCTCCTTGAGCATTTCATGACGGATCTGACTCACAGATGTGACCAAAGCCCCGGGGCTGGTCGTTGCCATTGTGGTAGCTGAAGCTCTCGTCCTTCTCAGTGCCGTGGTTCCAGGTGAGCTCAAGGATACCCTCGCGCTTAGCCTGGCTCTCGCCCTCCTTGAGATCGCCGTATGCAAGGAAGAAAAGTGTGAAGTCGCTGGCCTCGTTCTTGCGAATGAGTGTCATACCTAAGACATCCTGGTAAAACTTGAGCGACTTCTCGATGTCTTTGACGCGAAGCATGGTGTGGTTCTGTCGTCCGTCAGCTCAGTTCCTTTTCCCTCAATCACACAAAGCCCACACATACCATTCTGTACGTAGTTACATCAGTCTCCCTGATGCTTTCCGTCTCCTCAATCGGCCTCTGTCCGATAATCTCAACCCAGTACTCATCGGGGTCCAGCACGAAGGCGATGTGGCGCATCTTGCCGTCGGTGAGCTTCTTTTTGAAGGTGTACCCAGCATCCTCGAGGCGCTGGCAGGCGGCCTGAATGTTGTCGACGCTGATGCACGTGTGGCCGAAGCCGCGATGGGGCTCCGTGTTGCCGTTGTTGATCTTGTACTCGGGGTCGGACTCTGTGCCGTAGTTGTGGGTGAGCTCGATGATGCCCTCGCGGTCGAAGGTGCTGTTGCCCGCTGAGACGGCCTTAGGAGAATCATAGGCTAGGAAGTACAGGTCGAACTTGGCCTCGGGCATCTTGATCTCCTTGATGACGGACAAACCGAGCGTCTCGTAGAATTTGACTTGAGAAGACTTTGTTAGTATGCTGCGTTATGAAACAGCGATTGATGAAGGCGTACCGGAGCGCTTCGGGTCCTTGACTCGAATCCTAACCTGAGTAAGTTGAGTGGGCTGCAGAATTCAAATAACGGCCTTACATCGAGTGGTTGAACTTGTAGTTCTTCACGTCCGTAGTGGCGGCCATGGTCGCAAACTGACTGATTCGTCCTAGGCATGGATGTCAGTAAAAAAAGACGTGCAACAAACCTTCAATTGGCATCGTATCCTACCAGGGGTCTTGGTGTTGAGTGTATTTTGAATAAGCTTAATTCTTTGCAGGCTTCGGAGGGAGTTCATAGACACAGGTGTGCAAGTTTGTGCACAGGCTCGTAGACGAAAGCTTTCGAGAGGAGCTTTTTTCGGAAATGAAAAGTGCATGACGAGCTCCTTACAAGCTCCAGTGTCTCGTCACGACTATTTTGTCAGCCAGCCGACAGCTCCTACCCCGCCGCTGGAGCTTTGCCCCTCATGCTGTAACTCTGCCCCTCGGACCCCTCCAACCCCACTGACGTCAATGTGAAGCCAATGATACTAGCTCCGGTCCGGCCCGGCCGCAACGCCGGGCTCCGCTGAGGGCGCCGAGGACGAGGAGGACGAGGTTGTCATCACCATCAGTTGGACAACAAGCCGTTTGTGATTTTTTGGTGTATTCAAGCTACGAAGCCATCCTACTTTTTTCTGTATCCGCCATACACGACAGCCATGAACCCATCCATTGCCAAAACGCTATCTTCAATCGCTGTTTCCAATCAATTAACGACTTAGCTCAACAAGTCACAATCAGATGTAGTACATGCTGTCACGCAGATTCGGGTGAATCTGGATCGTGGACCCCACAGACTGCGGCTGGGACACGCCGGTGGCGGTCGACGCTGCATCCGACACATCAAAGAGATCAGGGCGGTGGACGCGAGCTCTGTCGCAAACAATGTCCGCGTAATATGCTGGGGGGCAGATGCTGACGGCCTTGGTAGCACGGCCGAACAGGTAGCAGAGGTTATGCGTGACCTTCTCCAGCTGATCCGCCGCCGGAGCACCAACGCCATACTTGTCGCGGAAGATCTCATCCATCAATACCGTGTAGTGGGCGGGGCGCGCCGTTCCCTTCAGAGCAGTGTGAGCCGTAAGGAAGAAGTCCCAGTAGCGAGCCTGCGTTATGCCGCGGTCGACGACTGTGCCGTTCTTGATGTTGCGCGACTTTGCGTCCATGTTCTGTTCCGAAGTGGGATAGAAGCGGGTCTGGTGACGCTTCACAGACACGATAATGGACAGCTTAGGACGCTGGTTGGCGGGGTAGATTTGAGCGCATGCCTTACGAATCAACGGCAGCTCGACCATGAGAACTTGCGTAAACTGGCCCTCCGAGACGCCGTCGCGGTAGATGACAATAAACTCTGGAAGCTTGTTGGCGTTGCGGCTGCGCCACAACACCAGCCGAGACTTAAAAGCGTCAACTAGCTCTTCGCCTAACATCTCCTGACGACTTCCATGCTCCCACGCAACAGCAGGCCACTGTCCCAACTCCTTGTCGACGCTCGCAACGAGACCAACAAGACTGGGTGCGGCGTTCTTATCATTCGGCATGTTCGTGGGATGCGTGACGTCGTAGCCAACGATCATGGTCTTGCCCGAGGTGATGATGTCGATTGAGTCCTTCACGAGGTGATTGTTGCCGCCATTCTTCAGATTCCATTTGAGACCAATATTGGCGAAAGTCTGCAAGTTGTTCTTGAGGAACGTCTTCTCCACAGAACAGACAGTGTGGAAACCAAATTCCGTATCGGCGAGAGACTTGACGGCGCCGTACAAGGTTATGTCTTGCCTGGGGAGTATGACGAGCAGAAAGAAGTTCTTCGTGGTGCCCTTAGTTTGCTGTACGTGGTTTTGGATCGAAGTGAGAGCCTTGCGGATGTCTTGTCTTTCGCTACCACGCTGGAAGCGTATCTCGTGGGGCGTGTTCGGCGCCTGGGTGTCCATAGCAATACCAGTTGTGTTGAGGAACTGCACAAACTGCTGAACGGAATCGCCAACCTGTACCGTGGGAGGGTGAGGTTCGCGCGGACCCTCTATGATGCGAACCCAGTTCCAAGACGTAATCTTGGGGCCTGGCTTGGCAACCTTGACGTTCTGCATGTTCCAAGAACCAGCTCGAGTTTGGAGAGTCTTGGCGTTGCCGTAGGTGATAGCAGGCGGCATCAGCTCACGGCCGTTGACCGACAACAGCTTCCTGTCAACGCTGAGGCCGAAGTCTTGCAGGAGAGGCTTGTCGAAACCCAGAGCTTGAGCGCTGTCCACGGTCAGGGAAATGGCGTTTGCGAAGGGAGAGCGGCAGGCAAAGTCCAGCATGACCGTGGTCTCATCACCAGTAAGCTTAGACCGGACCGCTTGCCCGGCAAGAATAGTGCATTTCTCAGCTGGGAAGAACAAGGGCCTAGCAGACGTGCCCACGTTGACAAGCGGCATGGACTTGTCAGGAACTTGACCGTACTTCCATTGCCAGTATTGCGCAACACTGTAGTTGCCGGGTGGCCTGTTGCCCATAACCGTCTTCTGGCCCTCCTCGGGATCGATCTTGAAGCTGACTTCCTGAGGGCCACCATAGTGAAAGTCCTTGGCGAAGAAGACAGTGTTGTCGACAGGGGGTCGCGAGAGATCGTGCTTGCAAGCAAGCCCTTGGATCGCTCTCTTAGAACGCGTCATCTCGCCCTTGGAGTTTCGGTACTCGATCTCGCAGCGGGTTCTGGCCAAGAACTTGGAGAGGATACGCAGATTGTTTCGCGCGCGATTGACGTCGTTGGCGCTTCCCGTACCGAAAACGTTAATGTTGAACCAGCGGCAGAGGTCACTGATCGTTACAGAAGTCTTGAACACTCCATGAGTGACGTTGACGTTCAGGAGGACCCTGCCCGTGCCGAGTCGGACACTCTGGAAGAAACCCCGAATGGCTGTGAGAGGGTTCTGATAACCAAGCTGCGAGTTAGCTGTTCCGGGACCCCAGGGAAAGAATCGACCCTTGCCAATCGCAGTGACTGATTCATTCTGCCGTGGGGTGAAGCCGAGCACGACGCCAAGGGCGTCCACGGACGTAGCATATCGGGGGAAGTTCTCTTCGTTGGGGTCGCTAGTGTCGATCATAGTCTGGAGGTACTGGGCCATGGCTTCCAACGGGGCTTCTGTTTCGCCGACGACTTTGACGTTGTAGATGTCTTCACGGTTGGAGCTTTCGGCCTTGAACTTAACGATGATGGGGTTCTTCTCGAGCTTCAACTTGTTAAGAGACACAAGCTGGGACTTGAACTCGGTTGCAAGAACAGCCTTGGGCCCCTCGAGTCGACGAAGCTCGTCGACAGCCAGCTGCAGGATGAGCTTCAGTTTGCGCGCCGGAATGGTGGCAGTGGGACCGTCGCCGCTGGCCTTGGCCTTGCCTTTGCCCTTGGGATCAACCTCAGGGGCCGCCTCCTCCTCTTCCTCGCCCTTGCGGACTTCAAGATTGTAGCGAAAGAGAGCTTTGGGCTTAACGGTCAACCTGAAGTAGTTGGCCCAGACGATGACAGCCTTGCCTTTAGTGCCATAGGAAGGACGACGGGGCATCAGCGCGTTGACGCTGCCCTCGGTGAGCTTCATACCACTCATTTTCTTGATGAGGGCCTGGTCCTTAGACTGATGGGTCCGGATGATCTCATTCTCCAGGCGGGTGACATCGGCATCAGGCTGAGGTATGGCTTGGCCCTGGCTGTGAGCGTCATTAGTATACCGTGAACTGCGAGGAGGAGAGGATGGATTTGTTGAACTTGCCCGAAGAAAGAATGAGCTTCCCCCTCGAATGGCTCTCGGCGGGGACCACCGCCGCGACCTCCTCTGAAGCCACCGCGCCCCCCACGGTCACCGCCTCTGCCACGATCGAAACCGCCACCTCCTCTACCACGGTCGAAACCACCTCCTCTGCCTCCACGGTCACCACCGCCTCGGCCGCCGCGGTCTCCTCTAAAGCCGCCGCCGCCGCCGCCACGGGAATCTCCACGGAAGCTACCACCGCCACCGCCGCGACCCCGATCACCACGTCCACGGTCTCCACCACGACCCCGGCCCTGGGCCTGTCCACGACCTCCACGATCCGCCATTTCGGTGTTCTGAAGTTCGACGAGAGTAAGTGTTGATCTGAAGTAATTCCAGGTGTTATCCGACGAAGCTTGAATGAGATGGCGATGTGTGAAAGAGATGGCTTGTCCCACGGGATGGGTACTGGGCATAATAAGACCTGCTCACAAGCACAGGATCAGGTGCAGAGGTTGGCTCGGACGCTTGCCAAATGGTTGCTGAGGGCTGATTGATCCCAATGGCAGAACCCAAACGACAAACAGACGAATTAAGCGAGTAGCTAAATGCCGGAGGCCAGCAAGACAGCACGCATGCAGCAAGCCTGAGTGGTATAGCCCAAAGACCGGTGAGTTTTGGTAGCGAAGGTCGTCGGGATAAGGGAGATGTGTGGGCGCCGAATCTTTGTCGGACAGCATATCCTGGTCCAATCGAGGTGGGGAATAATTTCAAAGGGAACGTAGCATAAAGTTAAAGAAGTACTGCCTGTATTTGTGCTCAGCAAAGGGAGGACTAGGTACCGATACAGATGACACGGTGTCCCATGGCTCATTTGAGTCTTCTAGTCCAAGGTTTTGATCAAAATCGTCAAGGTAGTCAGTCATTACTGCTAAGTTTTCAATCATTATCCGTGGTGGAAAGGAACCCGTTTTTTGAGGGGGGGGGACATAGAGGTTACTAAGTACCGATACAGATCACAGTGACCTAAGAAAATGAGATGTTCAATGGTTGGTTTTCTGCAAAAGGAAGACGAGTTTTGAGGACGTGGATTCTACCTAGGAAACCAACACCTTGGAAATGAATGTTGGGCAGGGGCCTTCGAGACCCCATCGTCATCCAGAAGAAGAGTCACCTGCTAGGACATCATCTCAGGTAGGCTGCTCAGGAGTCAACAGGCACATCGGCCATAGGTGCTCTTCGTGACCGCCATAGATATGGTAAAACCGACAGCAGGAGCAAGTGGAAAAAGGCTTTCATCATCTGCAATTGTGCAAGTTGAGATGCTCCATTCCAAGTGAGCCGCCCAATCAGAGTTTGCTAATCGCTTAAGGGGGTTTTATGTCGCATCAAGATTGTGCGTAGTTAGGTATGCTTTGTGCACATCCCCAGGGCAATGTCATTTGTTGGCCCAGGGAAGTCCCCAATTGGCGAATCTGCTTCGGACGGTTGCAGCAGTACAGGGGCTTCCCACCTAGCAGTCTTGCTAAGGTACTGTACCTTAGTTTCTGGAGCACCCTGATCGAGCCCGAGCCCCTGGAAATCCGCAGGAGCCCGATCCATGGAACAGCTCGCACACGTCTGCAGATGCAGCCGCAATCTGAACCACGTCACGGACTTCAAGACGTCATCTCAATACTGCGCGACTTGCACGTAGTTCTGAAAGGGAAGACCGCAGCTATGGTCCGGAGATCTTGAGGCAAAATGCTCTTAGATGGGAAGTGGTTTGAATGGGGAAAGATAGCACTCATACATGGCACTGGCAATAGAGAGAACTCGTCTCCAGCAGCAGGAGAGCTCATAACCAAGACCGAAGACTCGCGGAGCGTACGACGTTTGCTGTTGCGGCTACACCGCCCTGGCGTGTTTGCTTTTTCTTTCTTCTGTTTCCTTGATTGTGCCCCTTTCCAGCCCAGTGATGCGTCCTACATATCCTGCCATATTGACCATGCGACATGCGTAATGACACATGGCTAATGGCTAATGGCGAACGGGCGGGTTGTGCGGGTTGTGGTCGGTTCGGTGGCTGTTTGACTACCGTTTGCGGCCACATTTCGCAGCGCAACTGACCGTTGCTTTTGGTGCCACCCATATTTGGTTGCGACAGTTGCGGCCGAGATAATAGACCGACGATGTACCAAACCGTACCAATGAATGAGTGCGTCTATGCTGGTGTCTTTGCGTGACCTGCAGTCGCTACCTTCAGAATATCGCCCTCCAACCCCTTGATGTGGAAAAAGTTGACACCAGCCCTCTCTAGAGCCGATCGGCCCGTGTTGTCCTGGACAAATTTCTCTGGCTCCTGGACACCGACGTAGACTGCTTTGATGATAGACCGCACTTGAAGAATCCTCTTAGTGCACGACAGGTTCCCGCTCAACCTTGTCGAGCACGGCTCCATAGTGGTGTAAAGGACGAGGGGTGTCTTGATAACAGAGCCCAGCTCCTCCTCCGCAACGTCGTGCTGCTCCGCCAGCTTCATGAAGCAGCACTGCTCTGCATGCGTGTTGCCAGGCAGCTCCAGAGTATAGCCTGTTGATACGACGGAGTTGGTTGCCGGATTGACGAGGACAGCTCCAACGCGGTAGTTGGTAGGTTTTGGCGGTGACTGTTTTGCTAGTGATAGGGCGTATTCAAGGTAGCCTCTGTGGTCGCCTGGCGCTATCGGCGCAGGTTGTATAGAGTCGACGTCTGATGTCATATTTCGAGGTCGAATGTCCAAGAGCTGTACCTCAGGCTATTCAATCTTTCGAACTTCTCAATTGGTCAGATATATTGAAAAAAAAGAAAAAAAAAAAAAACAGTTGTATGTCCAGAAAGCTCCTGTGTAAGGTACTGTCAGTAGTCAGTAACAGTTACCTCGATGTCGGAGAGGGAGGGGTCGTGATTTCTCAATTTGGAGTTCGTCGGTGGCACATGCGCTGCCACACTGCGCTACCCGACGACCCCACATAAGGGGGTCATCGCTAAGTAGATTAGCAATACAAGGAACTTATACTATACATATCTCACCCCACTATAGTATAGCAACCTAGTAGCATAACTAGTCGATTTAATAACTTTAATTTTTATTATAATCCTACTATAGCAAAAGCTACTATTAGGACTACGATACTATCTATTCCCCTACCTAATCCCTAATTACTTATAGATTTTCCTAATATTAAACTATCTTATTATTATTCTAAGTTACTTATACAACTTTAGTACCCTATTTAATATCTCCCCTTTTTTAATAACCTTTAAGTATTATAATAAAAATATAATTTATCTATATTAGCTTTTTTAAAAGCTAGATAGCTACTTTATTTTTACTAAGTATATCCTAACTATCTTATTATAAAAGAAATTACTAATAATAACTAATAATAAGTATTAGTTATCTTATATTATAAGGGACTTAATAAGGATTATTATAATAGATCTAATAATAAATTAACTAAACTTAACTTTCTTATTAAGTAGCTTAAAGGAAGACGAGGTATTTAAAGTACTTATATTATAATTAGTTTATAGTATAAAGAGCTACCCTAATAACCCCTGGTTTAAAGATATAATACTAAATATTATCCTATAGCCTTTATTACCTCTAACTACTTACTATATCCTACCTAACTAATAGCCTTATAATAGTTAGATACTTAGTATAATAAAGACCTAGAGTACTCTCTACTAACTAATAGCTTATTAAGATTAACTAACGCCTTTAATAAGACTTAATTAGATAACTCTCTATTACTTAGTATAGAGCTAGGAAGGATATCTAATAATAACGCTCTACTAGCTAGTATATTAGTATTACTAATTTATCTACTTATTATAATAATAGAACTTCTAGCTAATATTATTACTTAAGTAGTAGCTTTTATTATATTATTTATATAAAATAAATAACCCTAACCTTAGAACTAACCTACTAGTTAGGGAGGCTGCGAGAATTCCCCTAATCTAGCCCCTATATAAGGCCTACTATATATAAAAAATATAGGATATTTTAATCTAATAGCATAAGACCTATTATAATATAGAATAGCTAGTAGGATAAAATATATAATATATACTAATATTTATATCTTCTATAATAAATTATAATATCTTATTAATATATATAGAGAACCTACTATTAAAGAAGTCTAGTTATTATACTTACTTAGTCCTACGCTAGCTTAGTATATAATAGAGCTAACTACTTTTAAATTATTACTACTTTTAAATTATTAAAACTATCTTATAGCCCTATTTAATAGCTACTCAATATACTATATAAATAATTTAAATAAAACTCTTCTATAGCTCTCTAAACGCTCTATAGCTAATAGCTAAGTATTATAGACCTCGCTAGAGGATTTATTATCTAACTATATATAGAAACTATAATTTAAAATACCTAGAATATAGAAATCTAGGACCTATACTCCTAGCTTTAAATTATACTTAAATCCCTTAATAGCGAAATCTAGTCTTAGTTAGATAAGCTAAGCCTTATAACGATATTAGTCTAATTCCTTAACTATATTAATACGAGAGAAAGCATATTAATTAGAATAATATATAACTAATATCCTATGCTAGTATCTAGTATATAACTATATATTAGTAATAACCTAACTAGACCTATATCCTAGGTATTCTTAGCTAGGTTAATACCTAGTCTACGTTCTATACCCTACTTAGTATAATAGCTAGAGTTTAATTAATATATCTCTAATACTTAATAAGCCTTATACTAGCTATACTAGGGTAGAGGTAGCTATTAATATAGTTAATAACGTAATATATATACGCTGGCCCTAAGGCCTTATAACTATAGCTA
Source organism: Colletotrichum ledebouriae (assembly GCA_036785755.1). NCBI lineage: Eukaryota > Fungi > Ascomycota > Sordariomycetes > Glomerellales > Glomerellaceae > Colletotrichum > Colletotrichum ledebouriae. The sequence continues at coordinate 4,788 of JAVHLU010000634.1, read as the reverse complement.
CCCTTAGATAAGCTACTATAGCTAATATAATACTAGAAATAGACCTCCTACGAATTATAATAACTATAGCTAACCCTAATAAAGGCTATTCTACTAATAATAGAATAATATAACTCCTAACCGATCTAGGCTAGTTCTATAAGGATAGTAATAAGCTAATAATACTAACCCTCCACGACCTAATAATAGCTACTTCTAATCCCCTACTAACTAAAAATAACTTTAATAACCTAGATATAGTATAGCTTATTACGCGGAGGAGGTTCCTAAGGTATAATATAGGCTTATAGATATAACGGATAATTATAACTAAGGATATAATAAAGACCTTTATAATAAATACTACTTCTTAATCGATATATAAGACTATAACGAGGAAGATAATAATAAAGATCCTAAAGTTTATAATAAGGATTATAACCTAGTTCTAATAGTAGCTAACGTAGTATACTTCTATATAGCCCCTCTTATAATATATTAATATAATATATATAAGTAAGAATTCCTATTAGGTAATAAACTATTATTATATCTCTATAATAAGTATAAAGTCCCTATCTAATAATATATACCTCCTACTAATTTCTTATAATAAGACGGGTTAGAAACTCCTATATTAAATAACGCTAACCTAGCTATTAATAACCTCCTTAACCCTATATCTAATATATAAGATAATAGAAAAAAAGATAACCTAATAATATTAGCTTATTAATAGAGGATTATACTAGTAAGTAAAGCGACTACTTAGATCTAACCTAGGCTATAATTCCTATTATTACCTCCTTAGTAGATATAACTAAAGATATAGGAACTAGTTTTAGTGCCTAATAATATACTTACCTATATATAGTAATTACTATCTTATTTAGAGATATAATAGAATGAGAAGTATATAGTAATACTAGATATAGCTAATTACTTATTAATTAATAATAGCTATAGAAGTATTTTCTATAATTATAAATTAGAAAATAAGTATAACTACTCATGGTTTAGGGGATTAGCTTAGATTACTACTCTAGTAATAAATATATTATCTTTACCTTCTATATCTATAGTATAGCTAAGGGCTACTTAATATTTATATACTTCTTAAGAGAAGTTTTCTTAGTAAATAGTTTATAAGCTAATATATTAGTAGGTATAGATATATTAATCCTTAAGAAGATTAATTTCAAACTATTAGAAGTAACTATAATACGGTCCATATAGTAGGCGAAAAAATATAGGTGAAAATTCTATAAATTTAGAAAGTTTTTTCCTTAAAGGTAATAAGCCCTTTTATAAGGGTTAACGCGTTTAGGTACGTTTAACGCGTCAAACGTATTAGATACTCTTAAGCGGGATAACTACGCTAAGCGCGTTTAGTATTAATTACCTATATAAGAAGAAAAAGGTATTAACTACGATATATAGTATAAAGTTTAATTTATACCTCCTATTATAGTAATATACTAGTAAGTAATGCTATATTATTATATATAAGTAACTATATATAACCTTATTTCCTTTTTATTCTATACCTTTTATTATATCCTACTTTAGGCTAAAGAAGTCTTAGGTATAGTATTAGCTATCTTTAAGAGGTCGGGGTAGTTCTTATCCTTATTATTAATAATCTCTTTAGCTATAACTAGGAGTTAGTTAATACTAATACTATAAGTAATAACTAGTTAGGTATTATCCTTATATTACTCTAGGAATAAGTAGTGAGATTTATTACTAACCTTAGGGTATAACTTAGTAATACTATTATCTTTAATTATAATAATTAAGGTAGCAAGGGAGGCGATATTAGTATAAAGGCCTCGAAGGTTAGTAGCGTATTTATATTAAAAGTTAGCTATATCTATAGCCTTAGGGTTATTAAGGTTTAAAAGAGTATAGATAGCGCTTAAGTTATTATTATTAACTATAGCTTAATTAATATAAGCGTTATCCTTAGTATATATACTAGGAAACTCGTATTATAATATCTATTTAATAATAAAGAATAGTAATATAGCGCTAAACTCTAGGTTACTTATAATTCGTTTAGTTATAAATAAGTTAAAGGCGCGGATATATATATATAAACTAAGGATAATTAAGCTATTCTAGATAAGTATATATAAGGTAAGGCATTTAGCGTAGTAAGTAGTAATAAGGTTAGTTATATTAAAGAAATAGAGGCGCTAAAGGTATATATTAATTACCTCCTAAGTAGTTAGGAACTTTATATAGGAATAGGTAAGGCGATAGAGGCTAGTAATATAAGTACGGGATTACTAATCTATAATAATAATCTTCTTAATACTAGTAGTAGTATTAAGTATCTTAGTAGCGCTAGGCGTATTAATAGTATTAAAAGGGCTAATATTAGAGGAAGGATTAATATTAGGGCGATCCTCTAGGCTAGTAGCTAACGCTATATGCTTAGTAGATAACCTAGTAATAAGGTATTATTCTAGGCTAAGGAAGCCCGGGCTCTCTTATATTAATCCCTAGGGAATAGTCGCTATAATAAACTTAAACTTATTAGTAGCTAACTTAATAAATTAGCCTAAGTTAAGGGTAATAGCGCTAGTATTAGTAATATAACCCTTAGAGAGCGCTATAGTTAGGGCGATCTAGGTCTCCTTATATCTATTAAGTAGTATAGAGATATAGCTAATACGTTTACTATAGGCTTATATTCCCTTAATAGCTTTAATAGTATCTATTATATTAGGGGTGCTAATACTAGGAGCTTACTTCTTAGGAGTAGCTATCTTATTAGTCTTATTCTAAGTAATAGGAGTTAATCTAGTGCTAGTTATAATAATATTAGTTAATACTTAAGGTTTAATATATTTAATAGCGTTAGTAGCTTAGTTAGGTTAGCTAGCGTTAAGGGATTATTTAGGCTAATTAGCGTTAATAGTTTTATTAGCTTAATGATATTTAGTAGTAATAGGTTTATTATCTTTACTTAAGGCCTCTCTAGAATTAATAGAAATAGGTATACTAGTAATATTAGTAGTATAATATAGGTTATATTTAAGGGAGTTTTATATAGCGTTATAGAGGGATAGCTACTTAAGGTTTAAGATAGTATTAAGAAATTAGTAGTAGAACTTAATATAGTTTATAGATAGTAGTTAGGTAACTAGGTAAGTATTAATACCTAGGTAGATAATAAATAGGGTGCTAGAAATATTATAACTAGTTCTATAATATTAGGTCTCTTAATTAAGAGCGTACTTAAAGATTTCTTAGTTATAAATATAATATCTAGGCTTATTACGAGGGATCTTAATATTAGGTAGGTAGTAGTAAATATAGTTAAGGGTAATATACTTAGCGTCTTTATATTCAGAGCGTTATCTATTTATAATAAAGTAATACCTAGGTATATATAATATAGGTTACTCTAGTAGCGCTAAGTGCGTAATAATATAGAGTATTAGTAAGGTTCCTTAAAGTCTAGATAAGGATAATAGTAATAAAAGGAGATATATAAGTATAATAATAGTATAGTAACGGGGTTAAAGGCGTTAACGCTCTTCTATAAAATATATATATAGAGGGAAAAATACGCTTAATACTAAGCGGGCGAAGGCAGTAGTAATAACTAGTAGGGTTACCTAGTAATATAATTTTATTTTATATATATTAGAAAGGGCTAGAACCGATAGGAACTAGAAAGATAATAAACAATATAGCTCTACCTATAAACGGGTAAGAATATTATAAGTAAGCTTAAAAGATATATAAAATAATTCGCAGATCTTATTAAAAGAGACTATTTAAATTAGATATAGATTTACTAAGAAAATACTAAAAAAACGAGGTATAGGATTATTAAGGTATTAATAATAATAATATATCTATTATCCTTAAGTCTACTACGCTCCTCTCTTCTATACTCTACTCTATAGTCTTCTTATAATAGGTCTATATACTAAGAGAGTTTTCGAAAAGTTATATAGCTAAGTTTATCTTATCTTATTCTAATTATCCCCTTAAGACTCTTTATAATATTATAAAGGAGAGTCTTAAAAAAATAAAACTACTTTATAGAAATAGTAAATAAACTCTATTTATAAATCTAATTTATTAATAATATCTTCTAAATAAGCGATCTTATTATTAAGAAGGTCCCTTAGGTTTAACTATCTTCTATTATAAGTTATATCTTAATAATAGCCTTATTACCTCTTCCTCTTTATTATACTCCTTATCTTATTCTAATCCTTAGTATAACTAAAACTACCCGCTCTATTATACTAAGTGCGAGAAGTTATAATAATATACTCCCTTAAGCGTATTCTACTTAATCTAATCCTACTAGTTAACTCTCTACTAGATATAGTCTATATAGCTATAATTATACTTATTTAAAGGACTAAGCCTCTTAGGATATAATAATATATCTATAAATATAGTTCTTAGGTATAGCTTAATAGTTATATTATAACTTAGTATCTATAAGGCTTATAACTAAAGCTAATATCTAAGGTATTTAAGCTTATTATTTAGTATTTTAAATAAAGTAGACCTAGATAATACTAATAATTTATAAATAGGTTAAGGAATATCTACTATAAGAGATAGTATAATATTATTATTATTTCTAAAATCTATTATATTATTATCTATACGTAAAAGAGTAAGAGGGTATAAAAAGAAGAAAAGTACTTTCTTAAAGTTTTCTTAGCTTAATAAGGTATCTTATAGAGCTATATTACTATTAATAGTTAAGTTATAGAACTCTATAGTAATTATAGATATATATTAAGTAACTAAGGGGATTTTAAAGTTAGA